>ML274832.1:372-111541 GCA_005239495.1 Nicotiana undulata | reverse complement strand
GGCAAGTCAAGAGCCCTGTGGATGAAAGAAGGACACAAGAATACTAAATTCTTCCAAAAGACAGCCAATGCACATAAGTGGTACAACAATATTGATCAGCTAGCGGTAGCTAGTGGTTAATGGTGTAACACTGGAGGATCCAACTCCAATTAAAGGGGAGAAAGTCAGGTTTTAGCATCAGCTCTTTACTGAATCAGAAGCATGGAGACCAAATTTCAACATGATTGACGGCCCTGAAATCACAGAACAAGAGAAAGAATGGCTCCAAAGGCCTTTTGAGGAGCAGGAGGTACAAATGCATTAAACTTTGTGCTATTGATAGTCCGGGGCCTATGGTTTCAGTATGGGTTTTTAGTCCAAATGCTTGGAAATCATCAAGGGGGATATAATGCAGACCATCTAGAATTTCCACGATCAGGAATACTTTGGAAAAAGTCCAACTGTTTATCTTGGAATGCCTCTGGGGCAAAAAGTAAATCCATTGATATATGGAGTGGAGTTCTGGAAAAATGTGAGAAGAGGCTTACTAGGTGGAAAAGCCAATACCTCTCATTAGGAGGTAGTACATTAGTGCTTATAAACAGTGTGTTAGATACTCTCCCTACATATATGATATCACTGTTTCCTATCCGGGCAAAGATAGAACAAAGAATGGATTTTTTTAGGAGAAATTTTCTATGGCAAGGCAACAAAGTTAGAAGAGGGTTCCATTTAGTTAAATGGAAAACTGTCACCTTAAGCAAAAAACAGGGTGGCATGGGAGTTAAAAATCCGAAGAAACAAAATCAAAGCCTTCTCATGAAATGGCTCTAGAGATACACAAATGAACAACACTCATTATGGAGGAAGGTAATCACAAACAAATATGGTGAGGAAGGTCTCCGGAAAACTAAGGCAGTGAACAATGTCTATGGAGCAAGTGTTTGGAAGACTATCAAAAATTTGTGGCAGATTTTTAGCAAAAGAATTAATCATAGAGTGGAAATGGGCAAAAAATCTTCTTCTGGGAAGATAATTGGATGGGGCAGCAACCTTTGAAGACAATATATCCAGACATTTTCATTATAAACCAGCAACAGAAGGCCATCATCAATGAAGTTTGGTCTGTCCAAGGGTGGAATCTCACCTTTAGGAGATTATTGAATGATTGGGAAATCAATAGAATTGCAGACTTTTACAACACAATTAACCAATTCACAAGTGTCACTTAGAATGATGACAAGGTTTGGTGGCTGGGACACAAGTCAGGTAGTTTCTCTGTCTATCAAGCGCTCAATCAAATTAATGTTATAACTGAGTTTTGGCCCTGGAAGCAAATATGGAAAGTAAAGATTCCTTGTAAAGTGGCATGTTTTGTTTGGCTGGTAGCTAGAAAGGCATGTTTAACACGTTTAACAGAGGATAACCTGATGAAAAGGGGTCTACCACTCTGTTCCAGATGTCATCTACGTGGAAGGGAGGCAGAATCTATTCTTCACATTTTCTTACATTGTTCAGTGACAATACAAGTTTGAATATATTTCTAGCACTAGCTGGGGTACACTAGGTCATGCCAAATAACACAGGGTAAATGTTGTCAAGCCGGAATAAAGGGAGTAGTCCCTTAGCTCAGAAGAATAGATGAGATTTATTCCTGCTTGCATATGGTGGTCTATTTGGAAAGAAAGGAACTCGAGGTGTTTTAAAGACAAGGGCAGCTCAATTCAGAAGATAAAAATGGACTCGTTGTTGTTTTATTTTTGGTGTAAACAGGATTATACTAAGGATCCAGAAGCTATAATAGATGTTCTAGGATCCTTGTAATAGGATAGAAATTTTAAAGGTATATTTTGGTACAACCTCCCAGCACAGCCTTTGTGCCTTTTGAATATATAAAACTGTTATCATCTAAAAAAAAAAGAATATGGAGAGGAAACTAGATGAACAAAGCACTACCCTGCATTTGTTGATTGCTCCAGCAAATGACCTGAGTCACTGACAAAATTAGTCAAAATGGAAATAACCGCTTTTGAACCCAAGCACAAAATTTTGTTTTTGGGCATGGCACGTTCGTTTCAGTATCAGGGACAAAACGTTCACATTAATAGCAAAAAGAGGCATAGACGGAGACAGATAGCTTCTCTTTTACACAGCTCTCTAACCAAACTATGGGAAGATACTAAACCTAACTTCCAAATTTAAAGTGCTATAGAGCAAGGAACTAGAAATGGGGTTAGTTTAATAGTGTATGCACCTAAGTTGCGCAGAATCTTCGATTTTGGTGCCGTCTCTGTCCGGATACGGGACGAATACTGATACCGGGACGGGATACGTCCCGGATACGATCAACCGACTTCGGACACTTTGACCGGAGTCCATCGGCAAATTTTGGAGAAAAATTGAGATTTTGATTTTTCAAAATCAAAAAATAAAAAAAAATTTGGAACAATGAAAGAATAATGTCCATCTTGGAGAATGAAAGATTGTATTCTACAATATTCATGTAAGTTTTTCACAGAACATCTCTCAAAATTTACAATATTTTTATAGCTCTATTTTGTATTAGCCGAATCCCCGCACCCGTATCCATACTCGGATCCGTCCCCGTATCGGACACCCGCATCCGAGTCCGAGCAACTTAGGTATGCACTAGCATCCTGAGCTTCCGTGATACTTATGTCTATTTGGGTGTTCACAACTTGACATTGCTGGAGAAGTTAAATCCTAGACAAATGAAAAGAAACTTCTCACTCCAAATTTATTTAATGTCCTCTTTCCCTTGGCCATCTGCAGTCAATTAAACATAATGGCTTTTTGACCAGGAATTTTAAAAGCTAATAGTTTCTGATTCTACCGACAGAAATACATCTTAGATTGATACAACAATAACAAACCCAGTGTGATTGCACAAATAGGAGTGTGGGGAGGGTAGTATGTACGCAACCTTAGCTCTACCTTATGCAGGTAGAGAGGTTGTTTCCGGTAGACCCTCAGTTCCAAGCAAGCATGCAAATCACAACAGTATAGAAAAGAAATACAGTAGTGTAAAATCAGGAAAGCATCAACAACAGCAAGGAAGTAGAGCAACCAAAAACACAGGCAATACCAGGTAGTAATAGAATTTTAAGCATATGGAAATACTAAAATAAGCAACTACTACTGGAAGGAAAAGGAAGATGTGCACATCTTAGATTGATCTTTCCAAAAATAAATAATAGAGAATTTATTAACCTTTTTTACCACTTCAAAAAAACCATGCATTCAAGACCTTACAGAAAACAAAATCAGCAACAAACTCCCTACTTATGGCATACAAATCATATAGTGAACTATTCCTAATGCAACAAAAGAGGCTTATGTTCCATTTCAAAGCATTAGGATTGCTATAACCCAATCTATCACAATTCAAAAATATGGATGAGCAACCGCCTAAAATGTTTTCGATATTTGACAAGTTTCCTCGTAGAAGTCTCCCTTGGACCTTTTCTCAAATGATAAAAGAATAGAACACAAACGAACTAGTTCCAACTGTACCGTCTTGGAAGCAAGAAAGGACTTTGCTTGAATACAAAATCAGACCTTAAAAAAGTACAAGACCTTTTCTATTTGTCAGCTCTATAGAAATCCATTAAAGAAACTGAAGCAAGCTTTATACCAAACAACAACGGGGACAGCCTACAACCAGATTCACTCATTTAGCTAGATATAACACTAATCTGATAGATAGCATTGATTCCCAAAGACTAAAGAGAGGAAGAACTGCAGAAGTCTCAACTTTCAATAAATATGAGGAAACAATCGAGTTCCTCGAATTGACTAATATATATTCTTTAATCCATCCTGTCTAGTATGAGCACATAATCAGGAAAATAACAACTAGTACGATTGAAACTTATAATTGTATGTCAACTAGAGCCATAAATACAAAGAAATTACGAAAGGACATACAGAGAGCAATCTTTAATAAGAAACTTTTATGTTACTCAAGGTCCAAAAGCATATACTATGTGCATAAGATGTGAAGCATACAGACACGTGCTTTTTGTAGAGCTGGTTCTCAGCAACGACTGATACCAGGATCTACTCTGTAGTTGCTGCCGAAAGAAAATTTTACCTTCACAGTAAAACTGAGAGGAGTGCTTCCAGCAGGTTCAAAATTGTAGTCCCATGATATTGTATCAGGAATCCTTGTTCTGATATCCGCATAAGTACAAGCACCTGAAGAGTCAACAGACCTAACCTTGGAATTAGGAAATAGGTTACAAAACTTTAAAGCTAGCCAATGGCGCTTATCCAGTGAGAGAAAACTTGGGAATAAGCAGAATGTGCCTAAAGATAAAGTGATTTTGTTGTGAAGACTCCGCGTAACTCCTCTATCAGTCAATGCATGGATAACACTTTATAACAAAACTTGTAAAAGATGTGATTCATTAACATTGATTTAAATGGCGAAACTACTCAATTACTAATACATTGACAACTACCATTTCACCTTATCTCTTTATTGAGGTCTTTCTAGACTTCCACTCAATAAAAGGCAGATGTATACAAAGGAAAAAACAGTGTTCTCTAGAAAGTCATGCACATAAATGGAAAAGAGACTTGTTCTGTCACTAATTCACGTTTATGCTAATTAAAATGCCAAGTAATTTGATATGACCTTGAGACCAACCGTGAATCCAACATATAAGCACACTCAGGACTCACTGTATCATACTCGAAATATTATAAATGTAAATACAAATTTTAAAGAACTTTTAAAAGTAAGTATTATATTAAGAAGTCCACCATCATCTTCAAATCTTAGATCTACCCTGTTGGAGACACTGGGAAAGTGGGGGAAAGATGCTTTCGTTTTTCCTTGCTTCAGTTTCATTTTCTCCCCTCTTCTTCGTCTTTTGGGTGCTAAGTAGGTCTTAATTCACTATGTCAACCTTCCGAATTATAAAAACAACCCTAGCAAAACCATTTTTGCATTTTCAAACAAACGTAATAAAACTGCCAACTTTCAAAAGCTAATGGACGACATAATTAGAGAGAGCGAGGCTCGGAGAATAATTACTTGAGAAGAAGTTGCATATCAGGACCAGGATAGCATATTTCAATAGCACTTGAATGTCCTGGAACCGAAAACGTATTCAAGCAATCAACAAATAACCCTAAGCTCACTCCGAAACGCGGCCTCCCTTCTGCGCTATATTCATAACGAAGAAATAACTACACAAAAATAAACCTAATTCCGCATCAGAAAAACAAAAAAAATTCACAAAACTTAAACAGGTACAAAATAAGGAGACAATATAGAAATTTCAAAACCTCTCGTTGCAAGTAAACTTTGGCCTGAAGACAAGCGGTTTCCTCAACAATTAACACTATGCCGTGTTCCGAAAGCTCCACAACTGCATCCTGATGGTGTTGTTGGCAATTAGTGATACCGAATTGGAAAATTAGGAGCATAAGAAGTTAACAAATGGGAGTGGGGAAGACGGAACCTGATGGCGTTTCCAGCGGACGGAGGTGAGGGCGTCGACGACGCCTTGAACCTTGTCAAGTTGGCACACTAGATCGGGAGATTCCGGCTCAACCGCCGACGAGCTCATTTCTTTTCTCTCCTTTTCCCGCCAAACTGGAACAACTGGGCCGGATCAACTCATTATAAAGGGACGTGTACCACTAGCCAACATAACTTTTAAAATATATTCATAACTTATTTGTATATATTTGAAATTCAAGTTATAAGATTTGAATTTTTAAATATAACTTTTGAACTTTAATATACAATGCCGTGAAGTTTGAATTTTGAGGTTTAAACTTTATAACACTATATCCTGAGGTTAGAACGATCGATTAATCTTTAAATATTTTATAAATTATAAATATATTTTAAACCGTGTGCTTAAAAATTACTATGTGATGTCACTTACACCATTATAAACCTCCTCATTTTGGTCTTATAACAAGAAGGTCCTCTCATATTTGGTTTTAGACTTGAAAATTGAAATCATAGTACTAAATACTAATATAGTACAATAATATTGTTTTATTAATGCGTTGGTAGTCCTTATTAATTTATTTGTAAAATTTCATCTCAAAGAAATTTTTATTTATCATAAATAAATAAAAAATCATATCAGTACTCTTCAAGCACCCAATAATCCTTATAATTTCTTTAGAAAGTACATACTAATAAATACTCCACATTTATAAACTTTTATGCTTTCATCCGTAGAATTATTGGATGAAAGTACTAATAATAGGTCGATTGCTTTATTTGAAAGAGGATAAGAATCTCTGTATTATTAATAGGAAGGAAATCAGCCAGGAGAATTTGCCAAGTGTCACATGACGAAGAATCTCTGTATTATTAATAGGAAGGAAATCAGCCAAGAGAATGTGTCAAGTGTCACATGACGAAAATGCCACGTCATAATTTTAAAGACAATATTTAGTTATTAGGTAAAATTAGTTTATTTTTAAAATTTGAATTTCAAAATAATAAAATATCTATGGTTTTTATTGAAATAATAATTTTCAAATTAAAATTATATTCTAAAACCCACGTAACTCCTCCGCGCCTTTGACCTAAAATATCAATTCCTACAAATTCGGCTTCCATTCCCACGATGCCGCTTTATTCCCACGATACCACACCACGATTTTTAACTCCTAACCCACCAATTCTTCTGCGGGGATTTTCAGTGACATGATTTGACTGCCTTTTGAAATCAATTTCTACTTTAACTATCAGTAAATCTTTCTCCTTTGTGCACATCGAGCAGGAATTCTGAATATAAGCTATTCAGTCTTTTTCATTGTAAGTTCACTTAACCATGTTATCGTAGATGATTTGGTATATCATAAGCATATTATTGCTCTCCTACTAACTGGTGTTGCTATGTTTGATATGCGTTTATGAAGGTATTTGCTTTGTCGACGACGCGGCCACAAAGCTCAATAGCTTCTATAATATAAATTAGTATTAGTTACTTGGGTTTTTTTGTGTTGCTAATTCGTTATACCTTCTCTGCTTTTGAGGTGATTAAGTTGTAAATCTGGAGTTGTTTCTTTCCATAACGACTCGGCCGGTCGTTTTGAGAGTTTGAGCCCCGAATCCCTAATAACTGTTTTTCCCACATTTGTTTCTGCTATTGCGACTTGTCGGAGTAATTAGTTATGTAATTCAGAGAGTTTTGGGACACTTAGTCCCTAAATGTGACTTTAAGCCTTAGAATATGGACCATAGTCGGAACTGTGTGAAGATGGATCCGGAATAGAATTTCGTCGACTCTGTTAGCTCTGTTGAGTGATGTTGGGGTTAAGAGCGCGTCTGGAATGCGTTTTAGAGGTCTGTAGTAGATTTAGGCTTGAATTGGCGAAAGTTAGATTTTCGGCGATGTCGGCCAATAAGGGAAATTTTCATATCGAGCTGGGAATGGAATTCCAAGAGTGGTTGTAGGTTCGTAGTGTCATTTTTTACCTGTGTGTCAAATTTAAGGTCATTCAGACTAGTTTTGACGTGTTTCGGCATTGTTTGTAGATTTTGGAATATGTTAAGTTCTTAGGCTTGAATTCATGTTTACTTCTTGTTTTTGGTGTTATGTGGTGTGTTTTGAAGACTCGACTTAGTTCGAATGAGGTTATAGGACTGGTTGGTATGTTTGGTTGAGGTCCTAGGGACCTCGGGTGTATTTCGGATGCTCCACGGGAAAGAAAATGGACTTAGTCAAAAATTCTGATGTCACTAGTTCTGGTGTTCCGCACATGCGGAGGGGGAGCCGCAAGTGCGAACACGCAGATGCGGTAGGGTGTGCGTAGATGCGGAAAATGTCCAGGGCTAGCTGGGCTCGCAGATGTGGCGGGTGTCCGCAAAGCGGAGCCGCAGATGCGGCCCAGGGGTCGCAAGTGCAGACCCAACCCTTTAAGTGATTTTTCGCACCTGCGATGACTTTTCCGCAGGTGGCGGACTGCAGATGCGGAAATCGCTAGGCAGATATAGAAAATTCGAGGGTTTGAAATTTCATAACACTAAAATCGATTTGGAGCTCGGTGGGAGACGATTTCTCGAGGGATTTTGAAGGAAAATCATTGGGTAACGAATTCAAACTCTAATTTGATCATAATACTATAATCTATTATTGTTTTCCTCTTCTAATTAAAGAATTCGAGGGTAAAAGTTTGAAAATGGGAGAAGTTCTCCAATTGAAAATCCGAGTTTTGATTGAGATTTTGACGTCGGATTTTGATGATTTTTGTTCGAGTGTACTCGTAAGTGAACAGGTGTTCATAATTTGCAAATTTTACCCGATTTTGAGGCGTGGGGACGGGGGACTTTCTGGGCGATTTTCCTAATTTCGCGTTTTAGCTTCAAATTAATTAGTTAGATTAATTACTTAAAGTTATATTTACATTATGCAATTACTTTGAATAGATTTGGGCCATTTGGAGTCGGGTACTCGTGGCAAGAATGTGGTTTCAAGTTGATTTGAGCGGTTAAGGTAAGTGGCTTGCCTAGCTAACCCTGTGTTGGGGACTTCCCTTTAGGATGTTTGATGTTATTTGTTGTGTGGACGCCGTGTACGTGAGGTGACGAGTACATACATGCACCGTTATTGCAAAAATCCCATTCCTTCTTAAATCATAAATTGTTCTTTCTCCCATTAAATTGCATTAATGTGTTAAACTGTTTAGCTTAGATTAGAAAATCATGCTTACGTGTCTAATTGTCTATTTGATACTCTGTGCGCCATGCTTAGTTAGATTACTGCTTTTCCTTATATGTGATAATATGAACTGTATAAATTGATGTTATGCATGCCATTTATCTTGCATCGCATATTTAAATTGAGACTACAGACGCATTCCGGGAGAATTCTCAGCACTGCATATTTATTATGGGACTACAGACGTATTTCGGGATATCCCCGTGTATTGCATATTTAAATTGGGACTACGGACGTTTTCTGGGAGATCACCCTGTACTGAATATTTATTTTGGGACTACAGACGTATTCCGGGAGATCCCCATGTACTGCATAACCATCTGGAACTACGGGACGGTATCCCGAGAGAATTCCACCTTGTGTTTACCTTGTTCTGAGCCGAGGGCTCCCTTTACTGTTAAGTTTTCCAACTGTTTCTTTAACTGTTTACTGTAGGTTTTGCTTATCTCTTTTACTATTTTAAATTGTTTATATTGATTCCAATAGTCTTAACCTGACCTCGTCACCACTTGACCGGGCACGAGCTATCAGCCTCGTGGGTAGTATTTGCTGCTAATTCTAGGAGACTACAAGGTATTTCTGCCGCGTCCGCAGAATCCTCAGAGTCCCTTACTATTCTATCGCTTAGAGTTTTCTTATGTACTTTCTAGACTTGTTATAGCTACAATAGTTATTAAAGGCTTGTGACTATTTGTGACATTTCGGGTCATTGGGATGGATATTTTGTACATGTCGAGCGGCATCGTTAGGTTATTCAGATTATGTCCTTATTTTATTTATTTATTATGTTTTATTAAAGTTTTACCTGTAAGATTAGGCTTACCTAGTCGTAGAGACTAGGTGGCGTCACGATAGCTTTCGGAGAGTAAATTGGGTCGTGACACTTTCACTTACTAATTCTTTCAACTCTACCATTATAAAGTATATTACTACAAATTAATATTAGTATGAATTCAAGTAATCAATTATAGTAATATAAAGATTTGTATTAGTTAATTTAGAATTATTGTATTATTAATTCCTTCAAACACTTTCTTTTACCTAATGTAATTATATGTAGCGCAATCGGATACAGTCGTCACCAGGAAAGTTCTCCTTTAAAAGTGATTTTGCAGTTAATTGGTGTTTCACATGTCTTTTTTATTAAGTTGATAAAAACTATCGCAAAAACTCTTATATGTACGTAACACCGCTTTTTTTTTTTATTTAAATTTTCTGTTGTACGATCATATTCTATAGGGGTAGCTTTACCATGTAAATTGCGCGACATAGAAAAGTGTAGGCTTAAATAAACAGTGATGCAATATTTGGTGATATTGAAGTGCCTTAACCTTAACTACGCTATTGAGGTCTCATGTTACTATTTGTACTACTATTTTATGGTATTAAAAGTGTTTCAACATTTTGCATATGATAAGTTTTATATTACATTTACTCAATTTGCATACAAATCTTTAGTTTCACTAATATAATTTGATATTATTCATGGCTGGAGAAGATGACAACTCTATTTAGCAACTGAAAATTGCTGGGGGCTAACGCCTTTTTTAATGCTTAGCAAAATGCACAAAAAGAAAATATAAGATAAACTCCAAATATCATTATTATATTGCACACTTAAACACTATCTTAAACACCAAATCTTATAGTCATGCAAATTAACCTATTTTTAATCTCTGTAATAATGAAGTTGTATGTAACATATGTTTTTACCACGAATCATGCTTCATATGCTCACCTCTCGGATAGTGGATGACAACCATATTAAATCTAATATAGGTTATGCCTAATTTATATCATTCATGATTTGAACATATATGCTCTCTCTCTCAACCTCAGACATTCCATGTCCCTGTGGTAGATTGTCTCAAATATTGGAAATTTAGAACTTGAAAAAGGGTGGTCACATCCCAGATCCCACATGTGAGATCTCACTGAATTGTTGTTGTTAAAAATGGTGGTCATATGTCAGCTGTAAGAAGTGTCAAAAGAAGGTGAATAAGTGGGAAACGTTTATCTTTGCCCAAACTCAAAATATAAAAATAAAAATTACTCTATAGTGAATAGGTAATAACAGAAGCTTTATTTCATTAATCCATCAAGACGTATATTTATATCTCAAATCAAATGTGCATTTAGGTACAAGCTTCAAGTTAGCATACTGTATACTACTTGATCTGTTTCCTGTTAATTAGTTTGCAGATTTCAATACTTATGGAAAAGATATTTGAAGCTTTTCATGGTTCTTTTACAGTTTTCCTATTCATATGGATAAGACAATCCATTGATTTTTACTGCTTCATTTAATTGTTAATTAGTGAAGAGTCTATTTGTCATTGTTGGGTATATTTTGCACCTTTTCTCTGTTATATTGGTTCTATATTCGAGAATTGCTGCAATTTATTTTTGTATTAAACCATTTATTAGAGATGGAACATTAAGCATGTTTTTGTTTATTATTTTGCGAATACTCAAGAAAGTTTGTAATGCCTTCTTTTTGCCTACTTTTCTCCAATGATTTTATAGAACATTTAGTGCCTCCTTCGTTGAGCATTCTAAAAGAAGAAGCGAAGAGTCAAGAGACTGCCTTATTAGCGGGAAAGTACTAATCACCGGAGAATTAACGCTCATTTAAAGAACTTTAGCACTTGGACCCTTTTTAAAACATGTTGTCTAAAGGTATGTATATGAAATTTCCTAATCTGGAAGTGCACCATGATAGCTTGAAGAAGTATTACAATCTTTTTTTTTACACCGAATTTATAGCAATGACAAATCATTCAGCGACTACATAAATTATAATATGTTTAATTATTAAATTCAACTTTTACAATATTCAGTATTTGATTGCCTTTCATAGTTTCTCTGTTGGTTAGATACCTATGTGAACCAATCTACATATTTGATTGTTTGTAATATAGTTTTTCAGTAAATGATGCACATTCAATTATTATATGTTGTTTCTTTACCTTTTAACAAAAAATAGAATGGTTGTGTTAAAATTAAATTGATGAAAGAAGCGGTGGCCTATTGGTTTTTGAAAAGGTCTTTCAGTAAACTTTCAGGGACATAAACATTTCTTATAGGTTGAACCATCTATCATGTTAAATGATGTTACATATAATAATTCTCTAAATATTATAGAAGATTTGTGGTATTTTTTTTTTATACTAAGAAGATACACTTTGTGCACCATCCATTTTTATTGGGTGAATGTCATGACCCGAATTAACCTTCCGAACGGGCTCGTGACGGTACCTAATCCTTATGACTAGGTAAGCCTAAAATATGCGGAAAAATAAGACAACACAGAAATAAACAGTAAAGATGTAGCAATAACTATAAAACTTAAGCCGCTCGGCATTTACAGCTTCCACTCTCCCAAAACCCGAAATATCACCACGTCACAAGCTTTATACAACTATAACTCTATACAACGGAATAAGGAAATTGTGTATATGTCTATCTCCTATGCCTATAGTAGAGTAGATGGGGACACGTGAGATTCTCCGGACGCGGCAGAATTACCTCGCGGTCTCCTGAGTGGAAAGGGCGTGAGTACTCCACATTCGGTACTCCATAAGTGCCAAGCCTAACACCTGTCAAGTAGTGACGAGATCAGGTTAAGGCTCTACCGAGTTTGAAAATGGACAGTTATAAGTTTGAACAATGACATATAAATAGCTAAAATAAGCAAAATTTAAAAGAAAATTGAAAGAAATAATAAAGAAAAGCCCTCGGCTCAGCACAACATATATCTCAACAACAAATATGCAATGCAGTACAGGGGGAAAGCTCCCGGATCTCAGTCCGTAGTCCCAATTTAAATATGCAATGCAGTACAAGGGGAAAGCTCCCGGATCTCAGTCCGTAGTCCCAATTTAAATATGCAATGCAGTACAGGGGGAAAGCTCCGGAATCTCGGTCCGTAGTCCCAATTTAAATATGCAATGCAGAATGTATGTCGGACATAGCATAATTAAACAGTTCAACAAAAATAATAGACAAGAATAAGGTAAAACTACCAAGCATGGTTCAATTTGTAGCAAGTAAGAGGGAAACAAGTAAGGGCAAGTAGACATGCTTATTCCTGAGTCAACTACTCAGTTAAAACAGGGAAGCGGTAATATAGGAATGAAAATGAGATATGCCATGGAAGGAAAAATGGAATTATAGCAACAATGACCCGTGCACGCATTTGTCACCTCACGTACACGGTGACCACATAGTAAAAATAAATTTAAAATGCCTACGGGAAAGTCACCAACACAGAGTTAGGCAAGCCACTTACCTCGACTGCGCTAATCAACCCAATACCACGCTCTTGCCACGAGTATCCGACTCCAGGTGACCTAAATCTAATAAATTTGATTGCATAATGTAAATAACACTTTAAGGAATCAAAATAGCTAATTAATTCGAAGCTAATACGCGAAATTAGGAAATTCGCCCAAAAAGTCTCCCGGGACCACGTCTCGGAATCGGGTAAAAATTATATTTCCCGAACACCCATTCGCTCACGAAATCACTCGAACAAGAATCATCAAAATCCGACGTCTAAATCTCCCGAAATCCTCAGATTTCTACTTGGGGAAGTTTCATCCCAATTTCATGATTTTTCATCCAATTTTATTGATTAGATTGAGGAAATGATAGGGATTATTGATATAAAATTGGATTAAGGTTAGAAAACGTTACCTATGATTCTTCTCTTCGAATTCCACTGAAAATCGCCAATTTCCGAGCTCTCAATCGACTTTGGAGTTATGAATTTCTAACCCTTGGATTTTGGTATAACCATCACAAGGATTTCGCACCTGCGACCTTGGGGCCGCACCTACGGAGAATCTATCGCGGGTGCGGAAGTCACTTACGAAGGCTGGGGCCGCACCTGCGGTCACTTGGCCGCATCTGCGGTCCCGCACCTGCGGAACCCAGACCTCACATGCGACCACCGGAAACCCCCACTCAAACCGCATCTGCGAACCTATCTTCCGCACCTGCGGGAAAACCATCGCAAGTGCGAGACACCAGAACCAACAATGGTTCAGCTGTTCTCAAAGTTTCAATTTTACCCGTTGGGCATCCGAAACAACCCCGAGACCTCAACCAAACCTACCAACTGACCTTAATACCTTGTTAAAACTTGATCGAGCCTTAAAAACACATCTCATAACATCAAAATCATCAATTATGCATAGATTCAAGCCTAAGAACTTATGAAATTTCTAGAATTCACATCCGATGCCGAAACACGTCAAAACTCATCCGAATGACCTCAAATTTTGCACACATGTCATAAATGACATTACGGACCTGCTGTCTTTTTCGGAATTCCATTCCGAGTCCGATATCAAAATCTCACCTATCGGCCGAAATTTCCAAAATTCCAACTTTCGCCAATTCAAGCCTAAATCGACAACCGACCTCGAAAACACATTCTAAACACGCTCTTAAACTTGAAATCACCCAACGGAGCTAACGAAGTCGACGGAATTCCATTCGGGACCCGTCTTCACACAGTTCTAGCTACGACCCAATTTCTAAAGCTAAATTCCATATTTATGGACTATGTGTCCAAAATCACTCCGGATTTCACCACTCAACGCTCCGACAAGTTTCAATAACATAAATAGACATGGGAGAAGCAGTTATTAGGGGATCGGGGCGCCAACTCTCAAAACGATCGACCGGGTCGTTACGTTCTCCCCCTCTTAAGAAAATCATTCGTCCTCGAACGAGTATAGAAACATACCTAAAGCTGTGAAAAGATGAGGATACTGACTCCGCATATCCTGCTTGGTCTCCCAAGTCGCCTCCTCAACCAGATGACCCGTCCACTGAACCTTGACTGAGGCAATATTCTTCTATCTGAGCCTCCTGACCTGCCTGTCCAATATAGCCACAGGCTCCTCAACATATGATAGATCCTTGTCCAATTGGACTGAGCTGAAATCCAAAACATGAGTCGGGTCACCGTGATACTTCCGGAGCATGGAAACGTGGAATACCGGATGAACTCTTGCTAGGTTAGGAGGCAAGGACAAATCATAGGCTACCTCCCCAACCCGCTTCAATACCTCAAAAGGGCTAATGAACCTCGAACTCAGCTTACCCTTCTTCCCAAATCTCATGACGCCCTTCATAGGCGATACCCGAAGCAAAACCCGATCACCAGCCATGAATGACAAGTCACGAACCTTCTGGTCCGCGTAACTCTTCTGCCTGGACTGAGCTGTGCGAAGTCTCTCCTAGATCACCTTCACCTTGTCCAGGGCATCCTGAACCAAGTCTGTACCAAACAATCGGGCCTCGCACGGCTCAAACCATCCTACTGGAGACCTGCACCGCCTACCATACAAAGCCTCATACGGCGCCATCTGAATGCTGGACTGGTAGCTGTTATTATAAGCAAACTCTGCAAGAGGCAAGTATCGATCCCATGACCCTCCAAAATCCATCACACATGCACGGAGCATATCCTCAAGAATCTAAATCGTGCGCTCGGACTGCCCGTCCGTCTGGGGGTGAAATGTTGTGCTGAGGTCTATCTGGGTACCCAACTCACTATGCAAGGCTCTCCAGAAGTGCGCGGTGAACTGAGGACCTCGATCTGATATAATGGACACTGGCACACCGTACAACCGGACTATCTCCCGAATGTAGATCTGGGCCAACCTCTCAGAAGAATATGTAGTCAATGCTGGAATGAAATGAGCTAATTTGGTCAGCCGGTCCACAATCACCCAAATAGCATCATGCTTCACCAAGGTCCGAGGAAGTCCAACAACAAAGTCCATGGTGATCTCCCACTTCCACTCTGGAAGCTTGATCTGCTGAAGTAATCTTCCCGATCTCTGATGCTCACATTTGACTTGCTGACAATTGAGGCACTTGGCTACAAACTCCGCTATATCCTTCTTCATCCTTCGCCACCAATAGTGTTGTCTCAGATCCTGGTACATCTTCGCGGCACCCGGATGGATGGAATACCGCGAGCTATGGGCCTCATCAAGAATCAACTCCCGAAGTCCATCTACATTGGGCACACAAATCTGGCCTTGCATCCTCATCATACCGTCATAACCTATGGTCACATCCTTGGCATCACCCTGCCGAACTCTATCCTGAAGAGCCCGAAGGTTGGGATCATCATAATGGCGCTCTCGAATGCGCTCATAAAGAGAAGATTGAGCAACAACGCAAGCAAATACCCGGCGAGGCTCAGAAAAATCCAGCCTCACAAACTGACTGGCTAAGGACTGAACATCCAAGGCTAAGGGCCTCTCAGCTGCACGAAGATATGCCAAACTACCCAAACTCTCCGCCCGGTGACTCAAGGCGTCGGCCACCACATTGGCCTTCCCCGGGTGGTATAATATAGTGATGTCATAATCCTTGAGTAACTCCAACCACCTATGCTAGCGCAAATTGAGATCCTTCTGCCTGAATATGTGCTGCAAACTCCGGTGATCCGTGAGTATCTCACAGGGAACACCATATAAATAATGACGCCATATCTTCAGGGCGTGAACAATCGCTGCCAACTCAAGATCATGAACAAGGTAGTTTTTCTCATGCACCTTCAATTGTCTGGACGCGTAGGCAATCACCCTATCGTCCTGCATGAACACCGCTCCCAGGACAATCCTTGAAGCATCACAATAGACTGTATAGGACCCTGAACCTGTGGGTAGAACTAACACTGGAGTTGTAGTCAGGGATGTCTTGAGCTTCTGAAAGCTCTCCTCACACTCCTCAGTCCATATAAAAGGTGCACCTTTCTGGGTCAGTCTGGTCATGGGCACTGAAATAGATGAAAATCCCTCCACAAAACGGCAATAATACCCAGCCAAAACCGAGGAAACTGCGGATCTCAGTAGCTGAAGACGGTCTAGGTCAACTCTGCACCGCCTCTACCATCTTCGGGTCTACCTTGATCCCATCCGAAGATACCACATGGCCTAGGAATGCTACAGAATCAAGCCAAAATTCACACTTAGAAAATTTGGCATACAACTTATTCTCCCTCAAGGTCTGAAGTACGGTCCTCAAATGATACTCATGGTCCTCCTGGGATCGAGAATATACCAGAATGTCATCAATGAACACGATGACGAAAGTATCAAGATAAGGCCGAAATACGTTATGCATCAGGTGCATGAAGGCTGCTGGGGCATTGGTCAGCCCAAATGACATGACAAGGAACTCATAGTGGCTATATCTGGTCCTGAAGGAAGTCTTCGGGATATCCGGCCCCCGAATCTTCAATTGATGATAACCCGAACGCAGATCAATCTTGGAGAACACCCTAGCACCCTGTAGCTGGTCAAATAAATCATCAATGCGGGGCAATGGGTACCTGTTCTTCACTGTCACCTTATTCAGCTATCGGTAGTCAATGCACATCCGCATCGATCCATCCTTTTTCTTTACAAATAACACTGGAGCACCCCAAGGTGATACATTGGGCCTGATGAAACCTTTGTCAAGCAACTCCTGCAACTTCTCCTTCAACTCCTTCAACTCAGGAGGAGCCATGCGATAGGGAGGAATGGAAATGGGCTGAGTGCCCGGAAATAAGTCAATGCCGAAATCAATATCTCTATCGGGCGGCATACCCGGAAGATCAGCTGGAAATACATCAGGATAGTCCCTGACAACTGGAACTGACTCAACTGTAGGGGTCTCAGCACTCACATCTCTCACATACGCCAAGTATGCATCGCACCCCTTCTCAACCATCCGCTGAGCCTTAAGAAAAGAAATGACTCGACAAAGAGTATACTCTAAGGAACCTCTCCACTCTAACCTCGGTAGTCCTGGCATAGCCAGCATCACGATCTTGGCGTGACAATCAAGAATATCATAGTAGGGAGACAACCAGTCCATACCCAATATAACATCAAAATCTACCATACTGAGTAATAATAAATCAGCATTGGTCTCAAAACCATTGATAACAATCAAATACGACCGATATACACGGTCCACAACAAGAGAATCTCCCACAGGAGTAGAAACATAAATGGGGGAACTCAAAGAATCCCGAGATATCCCAGATGTGAAGAAAAATAATAAGACACATACGAATATGTAGAGCCTGCGTCAAATAATACCGATGCATCCCTATGACAAACGGGAACAGTACCTGAAATGACTGAATCTGAAACAATGGCCTCTGAACGGGCTGGCAGAGCATAATATCTGGCATGGCCTGGCCTCCCCCTCTAGGGCGACCCCTACCTCCCCGCCCTCCACCTCGAGCTGCCTGAGATGGTGGGGTAGCAACTGGGGCTGGAGGAATAGCTGGAGGGCCTGGTGGAAGGCGTGGAACCTGATAAGTCTGAGGTGGTGCACCCCTCCTAGCTCTAGGGCAATCCCTGATCACATGACGAGGGTCACCACACTCAAAACAACCCCTCGGAGGACGTGGTGGCTGATGTTGACTCTGAACTGGCCTGCTGGACTGGCCGGTGATAGCACCTCGAGCAGGAGGCACCTGAGATACTGGTGGTGCATAATAAGGCTCCTGAGGTCTAGAAAGAGTTGTAATACCACTGGTTGCTGGAAGAGCCGAATGAACGGGGCGACTCACAAAACCCCTACCATAGCGTGCTGTAGGTGCACGAGCTCCTGAAAAGTGACCAGTCTCTCGAGACCTCTTGGCCTCTCTCTCCTCCCTGTCCCGGGCCAACATACTCTCAATCCTACGGGCAATACTCACGGCCTGCTGGTAAGTGATGTTTGTTTCCAGCTCCCTGGCCATACTAGTCCGGATACTGGGGTGGAGTCCCTCAATAAAGCGTCGAACCCTCTATCTGACCGTGGCAACCAAAGCTGGTGCATGACGAGCCAAATCGTTGTAACGGACTACATACTCCGACACAGTCATAGTACCCTGGCGTAGCTGCTCAAACACTGCACGCCAGGCATCCCTGAGGCTCTGAGGGACAAACTCAAGTAGGAACATCTCTAAGAACGGATCCTAAGTAAGTGAAGCTGCCTCGTCCGGACTACTAAGCTCAAAAGCACGCCATCACTGATAAGCTGCTCCCCTTAGCTGGAAAGTAGTGAAAGAAACCCCACTCGTCTCCACAATACCCATAGTGCGGAGAATGCGATGACACCCCTCAAGAAAACCCAAGGCGTCATCCGAAGCTAGTCCACTGAACTCAGGTGGGTGGTACTTCTTGTACCTCTCAAGTCGGAGCTGCTCTGCCTCAGGAACATCTATCCTAGTCTCATGCTGGAGCTGCTGGGGGCATAGGAATATACTCTAGAACCTGCCCAATATGAACCCTCTGCTCAGGAGTACGGGCGGCGGGAGTCTGTGTCCCTCCCCCAGCTTGGGATGTAGCTGGGGATATCAGAAGTAGTCACGTCTGAGACAGAGTACTGAAGGCACTCAAAAACTGAGACAATGTCTCCTGGAGGGCTGGAGTAATAGTAGGGACCTCCTGTGCCCCTCCAACTGTGGTTGCTGGGGGATCCTCTGCCTCTGCTCTCTCCGGTGCTCGGACTGCACCGCGTGTTCGTCCTCGGCCCCGGCCCCTGCCTCCGACGGCTCTGGCTGGGAGATCGGGTGCCTGGTCATCAGTACGTCCAGTATGAGTACGAACCATCTGTAAGCAAGAATAAAATAGAGTTTAAGAATTTTGATGACAACAACTAGCACGATACAGAATTCCAAAGAATATGATTGTTCTTAACAGTTACATAGCCTCTCGAAGATAGATACGGATGTCTCTGCACCGATCCGCGAGACTCTAATAAATCGACTTGTGACTTGTGATTCCTATGAACCTAGACGCTCTGATACCAACTTGTCACGACCCGAATTAACCCTCCGAACGGGCTCGTGACGACACCTAGACCCTATGACTAGGTAAGCCTAAAATATGCGAAAAAATAAGACAACACAGAAATAAACAGTAAAGATGTAACAATAACTATAAAACATAAGCCGCTCGGTATTTACAACTTCCACTCTCCCAAAAACCGGAATATCACCAAGTCACAAGCTTTATACAA
The DNA here is from genome assembly GCA_005239495.1 of Nicotiana undulata. Lineage (NCBI taxonomy): Eukaryota > Viridiplantae > Streptophyta > Magnoliopsida > Solanales > Solanaceae > Nicotiana > Nicotiana undulata. Next base: position 91,808 of record ML274832.1, on the reverse strand, counting down.
CTATAAATCTATACAACAGAATAAGGAAATTGTGTATATGTCTATCTCCTATGCCTATAGTAGAGTAGATGGGGATACGTGAGATTCTGCGGACACGGCAGAATTACCTCGCGGTCTCCTGAGCAAGTGTTGTAGTACCCCAAGGAAAACGGTGTGTACCGGTACCTGGATCTGCACATGGGGAAAACATGCGCAGGAAAGGGCGTGAGTACTCCACATTCGGTACTCCGTAAGTGCCAAGCCTAACCCCAGTCAAGTAGTGACGAGGTCAGGTTAAGGCTCTACTGAGTTTGAAAATAGGAAAATTATAAGTTTGAACAATGACATATAAATAGCTAAAATAAGCAAAATTTAAAGGAAAACTGAAAGAAATAATAAAGAAAAGCCCTCGGCTCAGCACAACATATATCTCAACAGAAAAGATGCAATGCAGTACAAGGGGAAAGCTCCCGGATCTCGGTCCGTAGTCCCAATTTAAATATGCAATGCAGAATGTATGTCGGACATAGCATAATTAAACAGTTCAAGAAAAATAATAGAAAAGAATAAGGTAAAACTACCCAAACATGGTTCAATTTGTAGCAAGTAAGAGGGAAACAAGTAAGGGCAAGTAGACATGCTTATTCCTGAGTCAACTACTCAGTCAAAACAGGGAAACGGTAATATAGGAATGAAAATGAGATATGCCATGGAAGGAAAAATCGAATTATAGCAACAATGACTCGTGCACATACTCGTCATCTCACGTACACAGTGACCACATAGTAAAAATCAGTTTAAAATGCCTACGGGAAAGTCCCCAACACAGAGTTAGGCAAGACACTTACCTCGACTGCGCTACTCAACCCAATACCACGCTCTTGCCACGAGTATCTGACTCCGAGTGGCCCAAATCTAATAAATTTGATTGCATAATGTAAATAACACTTTAAGGAATCAAAATAGCTAATTAATTCGAAGCTAATACGCGAAATTAGGAAATTCGCCCAAAAAGTCCCCCAGGCCCACGTCTCAGAATCGGGTAAAAATTATATTTCCCGAACACCCATTCACTCACGAAACCACTCGAACAAGAATCATCAAAATACGACGTCTAAATCTCCCTAAATCCTCAAATTTCTACTTGGGGAAGTTTCATCCCAATTTCATGGTTTTTCATCCAATTTTATTGATTAGATTGAGGAAATGATAGGGATTATTGATATAAAATTGGATTAAGGTTAGAAAACGTTACCTATGATTCTCCTCTTCGAATTCCACTGAAAATCGCAAATTTCCGAGCTCTCAATCGACTTTGGAGTTATGAATTTCTAACCCTTGGATTTTGGTATAGCCAGCACAGGGATTCCTCACCTGCGACCTTGGGGCCTCACCTGCGGTTCCGCACCTGCGGAGAATCTATCGCGGGTGCGGAAGTCACTTACGAAGGCTGGGGCTGCACTTGCGGTCACTTGGCCGCATCTGCGGTCCCGCACCTGCGAAACCCAGACCGCACCTGCGACCACTAGAAACACCCACTCAAACCGCATCTGCGAACCTAGCTTCCGCACCTGCGGAAAAACCATCGCAGGTGCGAGACACCAAAACCAACAATGGTTCAGCTGTTCTCAAAGTTTCAATTTCACCCGTTGGGCATCCGAAACAACCCCGTGACCTCAACCAAACCTACCAACTGACCTTAATGCCTTGTTAAAACTTGATCGAGCCTTAAAAACACATCTCATAACATCAAAATCATCAATTATGCATAGATTCAAGCCTAAGAACTTATGAAATTTCTAGAATTCACATCCGATGCTGAAACACGTCAAAACTCATCCGAATGACCTAAAATTTTGCACACATGTCATAAATGACATTACGGACCTGCTGTCGCTTTCAGAATTCCATTCCGAGTCCGATATCAAAATCTCACCTATCGGCCGAAATCGCCGAAATTCCAACTTTCGCCAATTCAAGCCTAAATCTACAACCGACCTCGAAAACACATTCCGAACATGCTCCTACACCTGAAATCACCCAACGAAGCTAACGGGGTCAACGGAATTCCATTCTGGATCCGTCTTCACACAGTTCTAGCTACGGCCCAATTTCTAAAGCTAAATTCCATATTTATGGACTATGTGTCCAAAATTACTCCGGATTTCACCACTCAACGCTCTGACAAGTTTCAATAACATAAATAGACATGGGAGAAGAAGTTGTTAGGGGATCGGGGCGCTAAATCCCAAAACGACTGACAGGTTCATTATAGTGAACCTTTTGAAATATTGATGGTAGATGGTTCAGTATATGATATTACATAATCAATTCTATGAATATTATACTATGTATTGAATGTTGATGGAATTTTGTTTAATACTCTTAATATGGATAGAATTTTATATTGTTCATGTGAGGCCGTCCTAGGGGTAGTAACACAGAAAAGAATATGGAAGCAGAAGGGAGAAATAGGAAAGTTGTCACGTCCCGAACCTGGGCATGGACGTAACACGACACTCGGTGCCTGACTACATGTGACCGAGCGAATCAACTAGCTGGCTGAATCAACATATGATATCATAACATACTAAATGCGGAAGATAAATAACACATGCTGATATACTAAAAGTCTAAATGATATAAATCAAATGCGCAAACACTCTGATACATATATGTAGCAACATTGCTTAACCTTAAATGCATATGACTCTGTCTAACTGTTACTCTAGTCTATGAAGCCTCTAATGAAGCACTGAAAACACTGATTGTCTGAAAATACTGAAGACTGTAAGGTAATGATAATGCCCCGAAAGAACTGGGGATCACCAAATAGCTGGTACGACAGTCCTAGCGCTCTGAATCGTCAACCTGTAAATCATTACCTGCATCGTGAGATGCAGGCCCCAGGCAAAAAGGGACGTCAATACATTTGAATTGCACTGGTATGTAAAGCAACTGAAAGAACGGATTATAAATGCTGAAACTGGAACTAAGATGATGACTTGATTACTGAAATGATAACTATTGAAATTGAAACTAAAATGATAACTGATAGCTGATTACTGATAACTGATAACTGAAACGATAATGCTAACTAATAACTGATAACTGAAATGATAATTGATAACTAATAACTGATAACTGAAATGATCGTTGATAACTGAACTGAACAAAGGAATATGAATACTCCCTCTTCTGAATGATGAACCACCTTTTATCTGAATAAATAAACTGCCGCCTCAGGCCCAATATAATTGCGGCCTTGGGCCCAAGTATACGTAAACATAATTGTGGCCTCAGGCCCAAATACAGGGGTTCAACATTCAGGGATTTAAAATCAGGAACTGTGAATCATACTGCAATACATGATACTGAAATACTGAATCATATTAGTTACATGATACTTGAAAGTTGAATAGAACTAGACTGAGACGTGTATTCATGAACTGATTATGAAAACTGAAACTTCAACTGTTTATGACATGCTGAGTAATCTAGACTGAGACTCATGGTCATCAAACCCAAGTCTAGATTGATTACGCACTGATTTCACAACCTTCAGAATGAAAGTCATGAACGAGTTGCGAAGCTAGAGAATAGGAGTTCTGTAACTATTCAAGGAACTAGGCTTAACTATATTTCTGATGCAACTAGTAACGTGGTAAAAGAAACATAGTGAAGGGAGAATCATTAACATTCCCAAACATAGAGAGTTAGCCTCACATACATTAAATTATTGCTCTTGAGCATAATACAATATTCGCCAACCCTTTCAACTTTAATCTATATCAATACAAGTCAAAGGGATTCCAAATTAGCAACAATAGTCATGTTTTGGTTACTTAGGCATTTTATCAAACACTTGGTGGCATAAAGCTTCATAGTCCTTATTAATGGTGTTTCTACATCCAATACCCATTCTCTTGTTCCTAGATAATTTTTAAAGTCTCAAATGGTTATAATCAACATCATTCTTCATCACCCATTAGGTAAACAACACCCTTAACCAATAATCAACAATCAACAACCCAAACATATAAACGTTCATGCTTTTCTATCAAACCCATCAGCTCATATCTCATGAACTAGAGTCTATAATTATTAATCCAATGTTAGAATCAATTAGAGGGTGAAGACATTACCTTTTTGAAGTTCAATCCCCTTGAATTCGAGTTCTAGGTTTCCTTCTCTCAACAATGATGTCCCAATCGAATATCTAATTATATGGAGGGTTTAACCATGTTAATAAGATGTTGGAAAATTGAAATTAACTTAGAATTACCATTATAACTTACCTTGGATGGTGGAGGGACCTTTAAGGAGTTAGGTTTTTGAGAACTTCTCTTCCTAAAGCAAGTTTTGTGTTTTGGGGGTGTGGGGGACGAAGTAGGGCTTGAAAATGACCCCCCCAAGTGCACCCCCTGCGCACCTGAAGGCCTCCCCTTCCTTCCAGTTCTTTCAAAAAAGGCATACGAATCCAGCTTCAATAATCCTTCTTAACGAAAAACAAAAGACCCCCCTTTCCGCACCAAGCAGATACAACATACAGAATCAGAAATGGCGCAAAAAAAAAACTTAGTTACTAAAGGTTGTGCTTTGATTACCAATACCATATCTTAAATTCGGACATTTGCTTAAAAGTTCAAAGTAATAACGAAAATTACTCATAAATAATGACACGCATGCCCTTTATTATTCTTATAGCATACTAGTTCTTCGATTCACTTAGCATTAGGAAAGTTGTGCATGTTATTGCGTCAACTTTAAGATATTCGTATGAATCTGAAGTCTTCCTCTTTAAAGTTCTGCATTTTATATTTTATCATATTTTGTTTTTATTAAAATGTTTGGTTAAGTTAATTAATACGTATATAACTAATGATGCATATATAACTCATTATATAGACAGGAGGACACATCATCTTCTCGTTGATTTAAACTCAATGTAGTAAAAATGTACCTCAATTATGTTATTTATTTAAGACCTTTTTCATATATATTTTTTCTTGACTTATTATCCAATTTGTATTACTTATAAACATTAAACGATTTCATCAAAGGTATTATTGAGGTTAATATATGAACTTAGCTTATAAAAGGACTTGATCCTGGAAAATGTGATTTGGTTTTACACATTGAAAGGCCAGCTTCTTAGTAGGCTACCGGAAAATAAAAATTACTGCAAATAGGACATGCTAAATTGCTAAGGAGCAACATAATTTTCGGGTGGACGGGCATTTTTTATATATATTTCTGAACATTTGTCAAATCATATGTTACAATAACTTTGAGCTGAAAAAATTTCCAAGATTAATCTTTTTAATTGATGAATCTTTGAATGTTATCACCGAAAGAGGAATGGGTATGTATTAATTTTCATTTCAAATATTAAAAATAGTTCTTTTTGTTTTGTGTCGTTGTTGTTGCTATTTGACTAAATTTTATTTTATTAATGATTTTTTTGCGTTTTGTCACGATCCGGAATTTTCACCATCGGGACCGCGATGAAGCCTAACATTCCACTTGCTAGGCAAGCCAACGTTAGAGAATTTATTAAGCCAAACCTTATTCAATTAGGTAATAACAGTATATAAACAAAAATGAAATATAACGAGTGTGGAATAATAGAGAAGCTTCAACATTTACTACTACCTGGATCTGGAGTCACAACTCACGAGCTACTATAATTGCTACAAACAGAGTCTGAAAAGGAAAATACACTATCTTGAAGTAGAAAAACAGTAATTGATAAAACTAGGAAGAGACTTCAGGGTCTGCGGACGCCAGCAGATCTACCTTGGGTCTCCTGACAGCAAATCCAGCAACTAACCTCTCAATGGGCTATAGCTGGTACCAAAATCTGCGTAGAGAGTGCAGAGTGAGTATCCGTACAACCGACCCCATGTACTGGTAAGTGTCGATCCTAACCTCGACGAAGTAGTGACGAGTCTAAGACAAGACACCTACAAATCAAACATGTACAATTTAACAATATATATATACAAATAACAGCAATTAAGAATTAGACAGGTTATATAGGGAGGGGGAAACATGTTGAGGGGAATACGAGATAGAGAACAATAGCAGAATGGTAACTTGAACAACCAACATACTATGACCCAATAAGACAAGTAAACACAGTAAAAAAAATGCACGGCGTCACCCTTCGTGCTTTTACTCTCAACCTCACCATAAAATCAATAGACGCGACACGACATCATCTTTCGTGCATTAACTCTCATAACATGGCACGGCATCACCCTTCCTGCATTAACACTCAAATATGGCACGGCATCACCCTTCGTGATTTTACTCTCAACCTCACCATAAAATCAATAGAAACCACACGACATCACCCTTCGTGCGTTAACACTCTCCCTTACCATAACGAAATGAACAAATAACAACAAGGAGATAAAATAACAAGTACAAGCCTTACTTCCACATCTGGTTCCACAATATCAACCTCAACTTCGGAATCAATGCTCAATTATCACCAAAAGATTCATAAACATGATAAAAGCGATCGATTTAACAAATACTAGTCTAAACATGAACAACATGAACAAATAAAGTTATAATTTCAAGAACCCAAACCCCACCCGCATGTTTTAACCCGACTACAACGCATAAGTACTCGTGACCTCACATATACGTTGTTCCCAATAATTAAACAAGTAGCATTTGGCAAATAATTCCTCTTCCTTCAAGACAAGGTTAACCACGACACTTAGTTCTCTCCAACGACCAAACTCAAAGCTCAACCACGGCTTTTACTCTCAAACAAGCCTTCGAACCAATAGAATCTAGCAAATTACCAACCAAACGATTCAAATTAATCCTTAAGAACTACCCATGATTGTAAAGAATTCAATTTAGGCAATTTTAAAAAAAATCAACACCCTGGCTCACTTGGTCCAAACCCAAAATTCGGACCAAAACCCGATTACCCATTCACCCCCGAGCCCGGTTATGCGATTTGTTTTGGAATCAGACCTCAATTTGAGGTCTAAATCCTCAAATTACCAAATCCCTAATTTCTACCCCAAAACCCTCAATCCCACCATGAAAACTCTAGATTTTAGGTTGAAAACTTGTGAAGTGTAGTGGAAGATTGAAAGGAAATAAGTTAGAATCACTTACCAATGATTTGGGGAAGAAGAAGTCTTGGAAAAGTCGCCTCTAAGGTTTTAGGTTTTGAAAATTTGAGAAATGAACTAAAAATCCTGTCCAAGTCATTTTTTATCAGTTGCAGGTATCGCATTTGCGACCCGGGGTTCGCAAATGCGAGCCCTGCAAATGCGAAGAATCTATCGTAAATGCGAAGGTTTCCACATCCCTTCCATCATCACAAATACGAAGAAAAGTTCGCAAATGCGAACCTGACCATTCCGTAGTTGCGACCATATGATCACATTTACGATCACTGCCTTCCCCATCCCACTTCGCGAATGCGAAGAATTGTTCGCAAATGCAAACATCATGAGGCCATCCATTCTTCGCAAATGCAAGAAATAACTTGCAAATGCGGAATCCTCAGAGGTCGCAATTACAATGCCTAATCCCGCATTTGTGAGATCAAAGGCATTCACCAGAAACTAAAACACCATCAATGCTCTAAGTCAAATTTTCACTCCATAGCCTATTTGAAACTCACCCGAGCCCTCGGAGCTCCAACCCAACTATGCACACAAGTCTAAAAATATCATACAAACTTGCTAGCGTGATAAAATCACCAAAATAACACCTAGAACTACGAATTGAACACCAAATCAAATGAAATTTTCAAGAAAACTTTGAAACTTCTATTTTCACATTCGGACGTCCGAATCACGTCAAACCAACTCCGTTGTCTCAAATTTCACAGAAAAGTCATAAATATGGTATTGGACCTATACCGGGTCCCGGACCAAAATACAGACCCTTTATCCAAAGAGTCGAACTTTGGTCAAACATTTCAAATTCATTAAGCCTTTAACTTTCAAAATTCGACAAAGTCCGATATCTCGGGCTAAGGACTTCCGAACTCAATTCTGGGCATACGACCAAGTCCCAAATCACAATACGGTCCCACCGGGATTGTCAAAACATGAATCCGGGTCCATATACTAAAGATGTTGACCGAAGTCAACTCAAATGCAAAAATTCTTATTGTTCTTAGCTTTTACCATAAAAGCTTTCCAGAAAGACGCCCGGACTGCGCACGCCAATCGAGGAAGTCTAAAACATGATCTTTAAAGCTTCGAATCACAAAATTAGGTTTCAAAACATGAGATGACCTATCGGGTCATCACATTCTCCACCTCTAAACAACCGTTCGTCCTCGAACGGACATAGAAAAGTACCTGAACGGGTGAAAAGATGGGGATATCTACTCCGCATGTCCGACTCGGACTCCGCAGTAGCTTCCTCGATGTGCTAACCTCTCCACTGCACTCGATCTGAAGGATAACTCTTCGAACTCAACTGACAAACCTGTCAATAGCCACTGGATCCTCCTTATCCAAGGCATCCTATATTAGATCTGTACCCAAAAAACCGAGCCTCCCCCGGCTCGAACCACCCAACTGGCGACCTGCATTGCCTACCGTATAATTCTTCATAGGGAGCCATCTGAATGCTCGACTGGTAGTTGTTATTGTAGGCGAACTCTGCAAGGGGAAAGAACTGATCCCACAATCCTCCGAAGTCTATAACACATGCGCGTAGTATATCCTCCAATATCTGAATAGTGCCCTCAGATTATTCGTCCGTTTGAGGATGAAATGTTGTGCTCAGCTCAACCCACGTACTCAACTCACATTGTACTGCCCTCCGGAAGTGTGAGGTGAACTGCGTACCTCGATAAGAGATAATAGACACGGGCACACTGTGAAGACGGACGATCTCGCGGATATAAATCTCTTCCAACTGCTCTGAAGAATAGGTAATTTCCACATGAATGAAATGTGCTGACTTAGTCAGCCTGTCCATAATGACCCAAACGACATCGAACTTCCTCTAAGTTTGTGGGAGTCCAACAACGAATTCCTTAGTGTTATGCTCCCACTTCCACTCAGGTTTCTCTATTTTATGAAGCAAACCACCAGGTCTTTGATGCTCATACTTGCTGACAATTCAGGCACTGAGCTACATAAGCAACTATATCCTTCTTCATCCTCCTCCACCAATAATGCTGCCACAAGTCATGATACATCTTGGCGGTGCCAGGATGAATGGAGTACTGAGAACTGTGGGCATCTTCAAGAATCAACTAACGAAGTCCATCCACATTAGGCACACAAACACGACCCTGCATCCTCAAGACTCCGTCATCTCCAACAGTAACCTGCTTGGCACCACAGTGCCGCACTGTGTCCCTAAGGACCAACAAATGCGGGTCGTCATACTGTCGATCTCTGATATGCTCAAACAAAGAAGACTAAGCTCCTGTACAATCTAGAACACGACTGGGCTCTAAAATATCCAACCTCACAAACTGGTTGGCCAAAGTCTGAACATGTGATCCAAGCAGCCTCTCACCAATTGGAATGAACGTGAGGCTGACCATACTCACTGCATTTCTACTCAAGGCGTCGACCACCACATTGGCCTTCCCCGGATGATACAAGATGGTGATGTCATAGTCCTTCAAAAGCTCCAACCACCTCCTCTACCTCAAATTGAGATTCGTTTGCTTGAACAAATATTGAAGGATCTGATGATCCGTGAAAACCTCACATTACATGCCGTAAAGGTAGTACCTCCAAATCTTCAGCGCATGAACAATGGTTTCCAACTCTAAATTATGGACAGGGTAATTCTTTGTTACGCCCCGCGGTATTACGTCGATGTTATGCTCTGCAGTGATATATTGCGGTAATGTTACGCTTCGCGATATTAAGTTACGACGATGTTGCACCCTGAGGTATTGTACGTTGAATTTTTCATAAGGATTATGCTATTTCACAAGTGATTAGTAAATTCATGAAGGTGAAAGGGGGAGCAAGTCAAAGAAAATAAATTTTGTCCAAATTTGGCATTTTGGGGTATAATACGGCCCGAGCTAAAATACCCAGTATTTATGGACTAGTACCATGCAAGGTACCATATGACCACAGTAGTATTAACATATAAAGTATATATCAAGTATTTTAGTAGTAAATAAAATTTGAAGTAATTTATGGTCATTTTTAAATTATGCGGGTAACTGGTTAATTATCGGGTAACGTAATATTACCCAATTAACTAATAAGTGGATAAAAATTTACTAAAATACACCACCCTCCCATGTGGCACAAGGGCACTAATTAGGGAGATGACTCGTTAAATAGAGGTATAGATGTCTAAGTCTAAGTAACTAACTAGATAATTCTTAAAATTCAAAGAATCTTGATATAGCAATTTAGTATCAAAATCCTATATAAGTCAAAATGATCCAGCAAAGTTCATTCTTTCCAAACATCAAAAAAGGAACAAAAATGTTAGAAACCTTCAATTCCAAGCAAATTTCGTTCAAGGTAACTTAAATCCTTTCTTGGTTCACATAAATAGAAAACCTTTCGTCCATTCTTGCCAAAATTAGCTTGGCGTGAACCTAATGTAACAATATATATCGTATTTGTATCATTGTGTAAGCATATATAAGCAAGGGATTAGCATCTGGAAGTTAGAATATATGGAGCAGGAATTGCAATCAAATTCTCCACAAGGTTCCAATGAGAATCTTTAATAATCGTAGCAACGAAAATTTTTGCGGGTCTAAAGGAGTACGGTGCAATCTTCTCCAAGAATATTATACGAAGTTTTTCCCTGCTCCAGGTATGTTAAGGTTGTCCCTTCTTTCTTTTGGCAAGGTCCAAATTATACTGAAGAAACGAGCAAATATACAGTTTCTATAAATTACTCTATTCATAGAAATAGTAGGGGTGTATATATTCTTGATTCTCCATGAGAATTATTATTATTTTCTGTTCATGGGTCTCAGAATAATACACAGTTGGAAAAGTTTATCCGGAAGGAATATTGAGATTATTACGTACTTTTCATGCATTTCATACATGTGCATTGACCCATGACCAGATGGCGTTATATACGCGTATATATATAAATATATGTATATGGGAAATAGAAAAAGGTTATGGCGTTATATACGCACCACCACCTGATCAGCTGGTATACGATGATAATTTTGCCCACAGTGGCCGATATGATATGATGGGATGCCCTCAAAGGCTAATGATGTTATGAAACATGTACCTATTCATGACATGACATTCATACGCATATGCATGACGCTAAAAGTTATTTATGATTTACAAAGTTATTCAGACTTACATGTTGAGTCATGTACTCTATATTTCTTCCATGTCTCTTATGTACATTATGTGCCTTACATACTCGGTACATTATTCGTACTGCCTGGGGACGCTGCGTTTCATGCCCGCAGGTCCTAATAGACAGGCCGAGAGCCCTCTAAGTAGGCTATCAGATCATCAGAAGATGTTGGTGCGCTCCATTTTCTTCGGAGTTGCTTGTTTGGTAAGTATGATTTAGACGTGTATTGTTTGGTATGGAGGGACTCTATCCCGACCTTTATGACATTTATGTACTCTTAGAGGCTTGTAGACATATGTTGTATACGTGAAAGATTGTAGGGCCTTGTCGGCCTATGTTTTGAGTTTATAAATGATTATGTTGGCCTATTAGGCCCGTATGTCACGTGTATATGATGATGTAATAATAAAGATACGTAATGTTGGTACTCGGTCGAGTAAGGTACTGGGTGACCGTCGCGGCCCATCGGTTGTCGTGACAAAACTGGTATCAGAGCAGTTCTTTCCTAGGGAGTCTACAAGCCGTGTCTAGTAGAGTCTTGTTTATGGGTGTGTCGTGCACCACACTTATAAGCAGGAGGCTACAAGGCATTTAGGATTGTCACTCTTTCTTCTCACTCTAGATTGTGTGGTAGAGCTCACTTATAAGAATTCAAATCCCGAACTTCTATTAGTAATAAGACGATGCCTATATCCAGAAAGACGGTTGGTATGAGATATAGTTGTGGCAGAGTTGAGTAAGAGGAACTCGATTTTTGCATCATGCTTTTGATGGATAAATATGAGGTATTTAGCAGATCCTGTGTATACTAAGACGTGTAAGCCTCTTGATAAGGAACCTTAAGGCAAGAATATTCATCCACCTTTATGGTGAAAGACAATGAAAGATTCAGAAGATAAATACAAGTTTCAAGAAGTAAAAGAAGCAAGATGAAGAAGTGTACGAGGTACTCAGCTAGTGAAGATTATCATTACTTATCAATTAGGAAGGGAGATATAAGCATTTTGAGTTACCTTCAACAGCAACAAAGGTATGTATAGTTGGCCACAACCATCTCATTTATGCCTTACAGGGGCTAACATGCATAGTTTAAGAAAAGAACGAGTTATCAGGATCCGGCTGGGGATATAGTAACCCAAAATAGTGGATGGATTGGTAGAGTTAGTTGACGTTTCCGAAGGATAGTGCAAACGTGGTAATGGATCTCCCTGTGAGACACCTCGATGGTGCACCCTAAAATAGTACAGCTAGATATGAGTACTACAAAGACATGCACTATAAGCCTTGAAGGGATAAATATTACCTTAGTTTGGCTCGCGTACCTAGTAAAGCGAGAACATTGAGCAACTTGAAGAGCCACTAGATGGAGCAAAGGAAAGCTAAAAGCGAAAGAATGTCGTATTGAAGTTTTCACAAGAAAAGGGATATGCAGAAATATTAGCAGAGTAATGAGAAGAGAGATAAGGAAGCATTATGAATAAGGTGTGATACATGGATGAAAACGGTAGAGTGTTACAGAACCTATAGTCAAATGAAAGAAGAGACGAAAGGTGATGGACTTTAAGACAACAAAAGAGTATAGGCCATAAAGTTATATCCTCATTTCGAGAAATAAGTCTGTGACTCCAACGCGACTACCAGAGGGGAGAGTTAATCCCCAGAGTAACAAAAAACAGTATGGACTGGTAAACAAGATAAACTAAATACGAATTAGGGACTGAATGATTGGGAAGTACTTGGCATCATAGGAATTTCAAATTTTGTTCCGGCGGTAATAGAATGGACCACAGAAGAAGATCCATGATGAATTCAGAGAATGGTCTTTAGGGAGACGCTTCCCTAGAGCAAGCAATGTGAGCAAAGTTAAGCTTAATAGACTGTATGTGCCAGTTACGCTAAGTGTCACCCTAGAGAGTAAGGGAATTTGTCATCCTTGGTACAGAAGGATTGCCGCAAGGCGAGTAAGGATCATTGATGTTGAGAAACGACATCAAAGATGAAGAGGTAAAATATTTATAGGTAGATCCTCGTGGCTTCAGATTTTAGTACACCCCTAAAGAGGGGAATATGGAGTGATGTGGCATTAAGTCAGAATTAAGTGGTTCTAGTGACTATGGAGTGGTAAAGGAAGAATGCGATAAATGAAAGAGGAATGAGATGGCACTTATCCAAATCTTACAAATACGCTACGATTCAAGAATATTGTGCAAGCACGATGTCAAGGAAAGGAAGTAAAGGTTCCTGCCCGAGCTGTTATTAATAAATAAGGAGCCAGTGCGAGACGTAAGTTAAAACAAAGTAAATAACCCAAGAAAGATTACGAGGAATATTGATATGAGAATGGGCCAACGAGTAGTTAGTAACTGGTCAGGAAGATCCAAGTTATGGCTAAACAGGAGGTTACAGATGAGTCATCTGATCGTGTAAGATAAACATAGTAGAACCCAACATGGAGAATTAAGCCTCGGAGAATATTATTATAATACTTGAGATATATTCAAACAAGATTTGGGGTAGTTAAAGGTACCATATGAGTGTTACGGGGATAAAAGAAAGTGCCACTAGGAAGGCAGTCAAAACATCAGTTCAGAAGCAACCATACAAGCACAAGGGTATGGAAGTAAGCAACTACGGATGATTATAGGCAAGTAAGGACATCAAAAAGGTATGTAATAAGCTCACAACTTTACGAGAGTCAAGGTTTCTCCCTAAGTACTACAACGAAAGACTAGATTAGGAGATAAGAAATAAGGCTTCGATCTAAGCACAACGACCTACAGAGGAAATGGTCGTGTAACAATAATCTCGCAACAACATTGTAAGCATTCCAAAGGAAAATGGCACCTACCGTGGCTAATAAATGGGAAGTAAGAATTAAAAGTAATATTTGAGACCATAAGAGTTGCAGAAAAAAAAACTTCGGCATGCGTGAGAACTTAAATAAGCTAAGTATGCACGCAAAAGGGGACAAAAAAAAAAGACCAGGAAAAGCAATTGCTTACGTTTGAAGAGAGCTGAAATGGAATGAAAGGAATTATTCGATTAATGATCAGCCATAGAAGACTCCGATATAAGTTAAAAGAAAGAATTGAGCCCAGGGCGTAGACAAAGGATTGAATTGTTAGAAGATTGTATCATGGATATTCCATAACGCCCATGAAAGTCTAAGGTAATAACTGATACCATGAGCCACAGATCGGAAGATATCTTAAGCTTACGTAAAGGCTGATCAGAAGGAAGAGGAAACTAAAGAATTACATCACCCAAGTAAATCAGGAGTCTAATTATTGGACCTAGAAAATTATAGAAGTTGTGCCTGAGAACATGACAAGATCACTCTTAATATCAGATGTTCAAGAGAAATAACACAACAACCATAATCTATAATGGCTCTACAAGGAAGCCATTTAGAAGAAGTACCAGCTTCATAAGAAGTCAGTATGAAGCTCCCACCGGATTGTGTATGTACCAGAGGTGCGAGTATTATAATAGAGATTCAAGTTATGGATGTGAATTACACCTAGGTGGAAGGGAGGTCACGAAAGAGATAGAAGATACGATGCGAGATTTAAGGTAAGTGGGGTAAAAGTGAACAACGTACGAGATACTCAAAGGCAGAAGATCGTGAATAGTCCATACTTCAAATAAGAAGGCTATAAGCACGGGGATCCAATAACCGGGAATGATAGCGGCATCGTCAGCGGTATGTCTTACAGCCTATGGTTTCTAAGTACTGAGATATCTAGTTAAGAGAATAGAGAAAAGTTGAAAACGATGTGATGTCTCGCTTGACGTTCCAGAATAACATAAGAAAATCTATGGTGCAAGCAAGTTGAAGGAAAGTTTATAAATGGATATGGATAGGTCGCAAGCTAAAGTATGGTAGAGTGATAAAATTTTAAGAAAGCATGGGTAAGGATGAGGAAAGACAAGTGAAAAGGTGACGAGAATGGATAAGTCTTTAGGATTAAGCCCATGAAAACAAGAAGAGCAGACAGTTTATCTATGTTATACAAAGCTCACTATAGCTTTAATGAACTCAAAAGAGTCTAAGATTAATAGCATTTAGAAGGAATGAAATGCTGACAATAAAATGAGTTTATATTGTAGATCAATATTCGTGAATTCAACAAAGTACCAAGCGAAGAACTTCAGTATACTCATATATACCCAAAGGGACATCTTATCAAGCTCTATATCTGAATCCTAGAGATTGGGCACACTTACAAGGTCAAAATTGTACAGGCTGCATGATGAAAGGTAGTAACAACTACGAGAGTGGAAGGATTCGGACTACAAGTTATGGTGTGAGAAAGAGTCCTAAGGGGGGAATGTCCTAGACTTTGGACTCATGCACAGGACCGTCACCTAGATGGCAAGAGAAGTTATAAAGTATTCGAAAGATATAAGTTATGAAAATGATAAGTGCATCAGTCAACATTCGAGGACGAATGTTCCAAAAGGGGGAATAATGTTACGCCCCGCGGTATTACGTCGATGTTATGCTCTGCAGTGATATATTGCGGTAATGTTACGCTTCGCGATATTAAGTTACGATGATGTTGCACCCTGAAGTATTGTACGTTGAATTTGTCATAAGGATTATGCTATTTCACAAGTGATTAGTAAATTCATGAAGGTGAAAGGGGGAGCAAGTCAAAGAAAATAAATTTTGTCCAAATTTGGCATTTTGGGGTAAAATACGGCCCGAGCTAAAATACTTAGTATTTATGGACTAGTACCATGCAAGGTACCATATGACCACGGTAGTATAGCATATAAAGTATATATGAAATATTTTAGTAATAAATAAAATTTAAAGTAATTTGTAGTAATTTTTAAAATATGCGGGTAATTGATTAATTATCGGGTAACGGAACATTACTCAGTTAACTAATAAGTGGATAAAAATTTATTAAAATACACCACCCTCCCATGTGTCACAAGGACACTAATTAGGGAGATGACTCATTAAATTAGAGGTATAGGTGTCTAAGTCTAAGTAACTAACTAGATAAGTCTTAAAATTCAAAGAATCTTAATATAGCAATTTAGTATCAAAATCCTATATAAGTCAAAATGATCCAGCAAAGTTCATTCTTTCCAAACATCAAAAAAAGGAACAGAAACGTTAGAAACCTTCAATTCCAAGCAAATTTCGTTTACGGTAACTTAAATATTTTCTTGGTTCACATAAATAGAAAACATTTCGTCCATTCTTGCCAAAATTAGCTTGGCTTGAACCTAATGTAATAATATATATCGTATCTGTATCTTTGTGTAAGCATATATAAGCAAGGGATTAACATCTGGAAGTTAGAATATATGGAGCAGGAATTGCAATCAAATTCTCAACAAGGTTCCAATGAGAATCTTTAAGAATCGTAGCAACGAAATTTTTTGCGGGTCTAAAGGAGTACGGTGCAATATTCTCCAAGACTATTATACAAAGTTTTTCCCTAATCCAGGTATGTTAAGGATATCCCTTCGTTCTTTTGGCATAGTCCAAATTATACTGAAGAAACGAGCAAATACACAGTTTCTATAAATTACTCTATTCATAGAAATAGTAGGGGTGTCTATATTCTTGATTTCCCATGAGAATTATTATTATTTTCTGTTCATGGGTCTCAAAATAATACGCAGTTGGAAAAGTTTATCCGGAAGGAATATTGAGATTATTACGTACTTTTCATGCATTGACCCATGACCAGATGGCCTTATATATGCGTATATATGTAAATATATGTATATGGGATATGGGAAAAGGTTATGGATTATATACGCACCACCACCTGATCAGCTGGTATATGATGATAATGTTGCCCATAGTGGATGAAATATGATTCAAACGACATTATATACGCGTATGTATGTATGTATGTATGTATGTATGTATGTATGTATGTATGTGTATGTGTGTGTGTGTGTGTGCGCGCGCGCGCGTGTGTGCGCACGTGTGTGTGTGTGCGTGTGTGTGTGTGCGGGTGTGTGTGTGCGTGTGTGTGTGTGTGCGCGCGTGTGCGCGTGTGCGTGTGCGTGCGTGTGTGTGTTTGTGTGTGTATGTATGTGTGTGTGTGTGTGTGTGTGCGCGCGCGCGTGCGTCTGTGCGTGCTGTGCGTGCTGGGCGTGCGGGTGCGTGCGGGTGCGTGGGTGCGCGTGCGGGTGCGCGTGCGTGTGTGCGTGTGTGTGTGTGTGCATGTGTGCATGTATGCATGTGTGTATGTATGATTCAAACGGATTTATATACACGTATATATGTATATATATGTATATGGGATATGGGAAAAGGTTATGGCGTTATATAGCACCACGACCTGATCAGCTGGTATACGATGATGATTTTTCCCACGGTGGCCGATATGATATGATGGGATGCGCTCAGAGGCTGATGATGTTGTGAAACATGTACCTATGCACGACATTACATTCATACGCATATGCATGACGCTAAAAGTAATTTATGATTTACAAAGTTATTCAGACTTACGGGTTGAGTCATGTACTCTATATTTCTTCCATGTCTCTTATGTACATTATGTGCCTTACATACTCGGTACATTATTCGTACCGACGTCCCTTTTTTCTAGGGACGTAGTGTTTCATGCCCGCAGGTCCCGATAGACAGGCCGAGATCCCTCTAAGTAGGCTATCAGATAAACGGAAGATGTTGGTGCGCTCCATTTGCTTCGGAGTTTCTTGTTTGGTTAGTATGATTTAGACGTGTATTGTTTGGTATGGCGGGACTCTATCCCGACCTTTATGACATTTATGTATTCTTAGAGGCTTGTAGACATATGTTGTATACGTGAAAGATTGTACGGCCTTGTCGGCCTATGTTTTGAGTTTATAAATGATTATGTTGGCCTATTAGGCCCGTATGTCACGTGTATATGATGATGTAATAAGAAAGATACTTTACGTTGGTACTCGGTTGAGTAAGGTACTGGGTGCTCGTTGCGGCCCATCGGTTTGGGTCGTGACATTATTCTCATTAACCTTCAACTTTCACCACGCATATGCAATCACCCTGCCCTCCTGCATCAATACTGCACCGATCCTAACACGTGACGCATCACAATATACCGTACATAATTCAGAGGGTTGGTCAGGTGGCTTACAAGCTTGATCTACCACCAGGGATATCATTGTTTCACCTGGTGTTTCATGTATCTATGTTGAAGAAGGTAGTTGGAGACCTGTCACTCATTGTCCTGATTGAGGCTAGTGAGGTTAATGAATAATTGACTTATGAGGAGATTCTGATTTCCATTCTTGATAGGCAAGTTCAAAAGATAAGGAATAAAGAGATTGCCTCCATGAAAGTGTTATGGCGAAACCAACATGTGGAAGAGGCCACCTGGGAGGCCGAGGAAGATTTGAAGAAGAAGTATCCTAATTTTTCTAATAATTAAGTAGTTATGTTCTATGAGAATGTTAAGAACTTACTTTCCATTAATTATGTTCCACTTATACAATTTATGTTAAGGATGCTCCTTTTGGTAATATAATGCTTTTGACGTTATGGTCGATGTTGTTTTCATATATTGATACATTGTTGTGTTGTGGTTATGTTGTTAGGACTGGTTTTTTGGGATTCTGTGACAGGTAGGTTGGCCCAAATTAGGGGAGATTCTACCAGAATTTTTGAAAATTTGGGGAGTTAGTCAAAATTTGAAACTGCTAGTGTGTGAATTAAGAGCTGAGTCATATTGGCTGCCGCTGGTCGAATTTGAACCTCATTCGAGGATGAATGATACTAAGTGGGGGAGGATGTAAGGCCCCGTAAAATTTTACCAAGAACCTGGTTTTCGTGGTACCGAGGTAGGCTAACATGTTTGAAGGTTGTAGATAATCTTCAAACTCGCTGCAATGCAGACTTTTTGGGTTGTGCAATTCATTGGGGAGTTGGAAGGAAATATTTTTAAGAACATGACATTTATGCGGTCCATTATGAGACCGCAAAACTACTCCGCGGACCGCAGATTCGCCGTGTAGTGGAGCAGAAGAAAAACCCCATTTTGGAGGTCATTTTGCGGTTAGTTATGCGACCGCATAATCATTTCACACCAGCACTTCCTTCACAAATTCAACATGAGAAATTTTAGAGGGTGATTCCGGTCCATTTTGCGGCCGCATAACTGGTCTGTGGACCGCAGACCTAACCTGATCAGCCCGGATTTTGGGACCATTTAAAAGGTCCACTTTGGGGACCACATATCTCATTTGTGGTCCGGTCTGTGATCGTAGACCCGGTTTGGAATCTTAAGTTTGACAAATTTTTTACTCGACCCTATTTTAATAAATAAACTTAAGGGACCGTTTTTAAAGGGAAATTTTGATATTTTAAGAGAGAGGGGAGGAACTAGAGAGTGAATGAGGAGATCCAAAACCTTCCACTTCAATTCCTTGCTCAAGTGTTGGATAATTCACAAGGAAAGCTAGAAAATTGTCTACCAAAGAGGTAAGGTTCTAGACCTAGCTTTCAATTTCAAAATTGGACTACGAATAGGTAATGGGTAGTGTGATTCTTGGGAGTTGGAGTGTTCTTTGTGCATGCATGTACCAATAAAGGTGATGGCGAGGTCATTGAGACAATTTTGGTGAACTATTGGTGTTGGATTAGTTGTGTAAAGACCCGTAAAATCCTTAACCGAAACGATGCCCGGTTAGATCCCTATGTTGTTATAGCTGTAGAAATTACTTAGAGGATAAGGCAGGAGACTGCGCAATTTGAGGGCAGTTATGCGGTGCATTATGCGACCGCATAACTGTTATGCGGTGCATTATGCGACCGCATAACTGTTATGCGGTGCATTATGCGATCGGATAACAATTATGCGGACTGCATAGTGACCGCATAACCAAGCAGTTGGGTCGCCTAGTTGGCCAGTTATGTGGCAGGTTTGCGGACCGCATAACCAAAATGCGATCACATTTTGGACCGCAAACCTGCGTCGGGGAACCCATTTTCTTAAATAAAAACCCGACCCCCATTCCGTTAAAGCACCTATCTTGGGACATTTTTCAACATTTTCCCTGATATCTAGAGTGAGAGAAAGGGGCCTTAGAGTGAGAGAGTGACCCTCATCCATCTCTCTTCAATCCTTGCTTGAAATTTTGAAGATTATCAAGGAAAGCGACCTAGGACTTCATCCTCAAGGTAAGAATCTATGCCTTAGCCCTAAATTTTGAAACTCATACTGAAAATAAGTAATTAATAAGAGGGTCCATGGGTATAAGGGTTATTGTCCTTGCATGCATGTGATCATGTAATCCTAAATTATATGGGGAAGTGTTAAACAAAGGTATAATAGAATAAGGAATAGGTTGGAGTAATCTTTAACTAAAAAGGGACCACGCAACCTTAATGAACACATAATGTTTGATGAAATGCTCAAGTGAGATAGAGCTATAATCATTATTCCTAATTTTGGGTTCAGTTGTGCTACATTGTGAAATAGATTGAAGGTGCTAAAGGTTTCGGCAATTGTGGTAGAAATTAAGGAAAACCCAAATAAGGTATATATGGCTAACTCTAATCTTCATAGAATAAACTCGTTGGTGTTCAAATTCCGGGTATGAGTCCCTTGCTTGATTGTCTAAAAAGGTTGTTAGGTTCTATGTGTTAAGTTGGCAAACTCTTGCTTCCATATTGCTCTAAGTTACTACCATGCCACTATGTTATTTGAAAGTATGAATTATGGTTCTCATGCTCTTTCTTTTATTATGTGTACGAGTCCTTATATGTGTTGGTTCTAGTTGATATGAACGACGAGTATATGAAACGGTCAAAGAGAGGAATGCAACATGAATCATTAAATATGCCCAAGTGCCAAGAACCATATAATAAGTGATGGAAAGAGATGTGAACCGGATAATTAAATTGATGTGGTTATGTCCCAGAGTGAGATGGCTTAGCCGATCGGGCCTAGATCGGACTCCATGATGTACACATAGTGGTAATCACATCGGAAATATGATATTGGTAATCTCTCACTATTTCAAGTGAGATGGCTTAGCCGGTCGGGCAGATACCGGACTCTGTGTGATAATGACACAGTGGTAATTATGAAACTATGATATTGGTAATGTCTCACTGTTTCAAGTGAGATGGCTTAGCCGGTCGGGCAGATACCGGACTCTGTGTGATAATGACACAGTGGTAATTATGAAACTATGATATTGGTAATGTCTCACTGTTTCAAGTGAGATGGCTTAGCCGGTCAGGCAGAGACTGGACTCCGTGTGATAACGACACGGTGGTAATTATGAAACTATGATGCTGTAATGTCTCACTCAGGATGGCTTAGCCGGTCGGGCAGAGACCGGACTCCGTGTGAAAACGACACGATGGTATATTAAAATTGTGGCACTTGGCTTAAAAGAACTACTATCCAAAAGATGGAAGAAAAAAAACGGAATAAGAAATCATGGTGACTCTTATTGTGTTTCCCTTATTTCTGTGAATTGTTATTCGATGTCTCTAATTGCATTACTACATGATTGTTGTTTATTCTATCTAAAGTAGAGTTTGTTAATACATACTAGTACTATTCAATGGTACTAACGTCCCTTTTGTCGGGGGCGCTACATCTTCTTATGGATGTAGGTGGCTCTGTAGCTGGTGGCGTTGATCATCGGTAGTGGTGCCTTCTCCTCCTCCTTACTGCAATTCTGGTGAGCCCCATTCCCTCTCGGGGCCGTGTATAGAAATGTGTTGCTCTCTTTTTGGATATGTTGTTCTATTTTGAGGTATTGCCGGGGCCTTGTCGTCGGCGGGGTCATGTTCATCTCCTTTATCTTAGAGGCTCCGTAGACACTCATGTGGGTCATGTATCTTTTGGGTAGTTGTCGGGTTAACTCATAACTGTAATATCATCTCTTAAAGATTGTAATTAGTATGTATGTTTTAGGAGACCTAAATGTTGATATCGACATATAAGAAAGAATGGATCAATATCATGAATGTACGTTTTTGAGTTAATTCCGGCTAACCCGTAATCAATGTTATGCTATAAATCTCGGGGAGTAAAAGAGTCGGGTAGGAAAGGCTAAATAGGCTTGCTTGACTAGGTTCACTCGGTTAAGCGCCGGTCGCGTCCCCCAGGCTTGGGGCGTGACAGGTTGTGGGATGAGGGAAATCTTATAAGAGAACCTTGCAGTCAAATTTGTACCCCTAGTGCTTGATCGAAAGCCTGGGTGAGCTAAAACCAATGAATCTTTTCCTAATATGGTTCAATTTTGTCATGTCTCTAATAGATTGAAATCGCTAGGATTCTCGGAACGCTGTAGTAGTTTAAGGAAATATCTAGCGAGGTATGTTAGCTAAACTTCTCTCATTGAATCGAATTCCATGATGTCATCGTATGTTTCAAGTGTGGTTGGCCCAAGTTCTTATTTTCTCATGAACCAGGCCATTCCTAGTATATTCAGTTATTCCAAATAAGCCTTGTGACGAAAATTATATGCTCAAAATGTATTTCGATTGCTCCTATCATATCATGATCTCCTTCGGGTATGTATTCGAGTATGGTTTATGTATCAAAATGTCATGACCTCAGTTCATGTTTCAAATGCAAGTTTATTATGCTTAATTTTGCAAAGAAAACTCAATGTGCTTAAGACTCCTATTGCTCATATACATATTTAAAGTCTTGATTCCAAATGCTTTTACTGTTGATAACCTATGATGATGCTTGAAAGAGATATAAAATGTGGCCATTGTGCCAAGAATGAAAACTACACTTGTGGCCAATAGTGCCAATGAAATGAAAGGATGTGTGAAAGATTATGAAATGAGTTTTAACTCCTTTATATAATAAATGTTTTGGGAGTATCGTTAATCACCGATGGCGAGTAGGTTGAAATAATCTAACCCCGAAACTACACGTGTCATTATAGGAGTTATTGAGGGGTAAATCCCCGAATTGATGTATTGAGATCATTCCCCTTAAATGGGAAGAATTGATGTGTTGAGATTATTCCCCTTAACTGGGATGAGATGATTTCTAGTGGAAAGTGATTTCGACCCACATGACATTGTGGTGAGATAGCTTAGCCGATGGGGCTGAGATCGGACGCCATGTCACGCCATACACCTTTAATATTCATATGTACTAATATCCCTTTTGCCAGGGGCGCTGCATCTTTAATGGATGCAGGTGGTTTCACAGCAGGCATCATCGATAAGTGAGAGCGGTACACCCTCTTCTCAGCTAACTTGGTGAGCCCCACTTCATAGGGGTCTTGTATCTTTTGTTTTGTATGTACAATATTTTGAGGTATGTCGGGGCCTTGTTTACGACACCATCATATTACTCCTTTGTATCCATTAGAGGCTCCATAGACTAGTGTGGGTTGTATTTTGATTTGGGTAAGTCAAACTTGAAATGTTGTACTTGTAACACATGCTCCCACTTCTAAAACTACGCATGTGTAATGTATTTTGGGAATTGTAAATGGAGTAACTAATGGTAATGAAATTGGTGTTGTTTATGAAATCCTCTCATTGTCCAATGAATGGTATGAACCTTCGGTTTATTCATGGGTAAGGTCGGGTATAAGGTGTCAAGTAGGCTTGCTTGACTGGGATATCTCGGTTGAGCGCCGATCATGCTCCCCAAGGTCGGGGCGTGACATACGAAATCCGGGAGCAAAGATGTATCATCGGGACCGGGGACTGTGTGGCCAGCTCGTAGAAAGAAGTTGTACAAATTAGCCACAAGTAATGGCATTTTCTTTTTAGCACAATGAATGCTTACTTTTGAAAGTGGAGGAAATAAAGAAAAGTCCTTTTATTTTTATCTTGTTTCTTATCCAAACGATGAATTAATTTTATCATTTGAAAGTTAATCAAATACTTCAAATGCTAGTGTCGGAATGAACATGAGACATCCTCTTCAAGAGCACCGTAAACATATGAGGGTCTTCTGTTGTGAAACCCTCACAGTAAAGGGTTGGTTCCGGAAGAATTCATGCCCGGAATCCAATTTCCATGGGGGAATAATGTACCCAAAGCCTTTCATAACTCGACGCAAAAAAGTAAAATTTGCGCAATGCTTAAATGAAAAAGCACTTTTATATAACAAACATGCCAAGCACAACAAGTACAAAAGTATTATAAATAAACAAAGGGAAAAGAAAGCAAAAAACTAAACTACTGCGTCCCTAGAACTTGGGGGAAAATAAGCATTTGCACCCCTAGGAGAAGTAAGCGGATCTGCCGCCGGCTTGGGAGCTTGGCCTTCATCATCATCCCCTTCAAGTTCCTCCTCAGTTCCCGAGAATGCAGAACTGGAACCAGAAAAGTCAGTTGCAACATCCTGAACAGGGAGACCCCTTCGGGCAGTTGATTCGAGCTTATGGGCCTTGGCGATCTCGGCATCAAAATCAATGACGCCCGCTTTGTCCTCTTCCAAGGTTTCTCTTCATTCTATACATAGAATGTGTTTTTTAAACAACAAGGGAAGCCACTCGATGCTGAAGCTCTGCCTTCAGCTGATCAATCTCGATCAAAAGGCTATTTCGCTCGGATCTTGCGACCTGAAGGTTGTCATCAAGGTCACATATAGTGGAGATATAAACTTTATTGTGCTCTATCTCCTACTTGTACTTATATTCCATATGGGCCCAATTCACTTCAACAGCATAAGCCTCTTCAGCTTTGGAGTTCAAGGCTGCCTCAAAATTATTTAGTCTTTTAGTAGAGGCAGCCTCGAGCTCAACAACATCAAGTAACATTTTGAACTTCGACCACTTTGCCTTGCTCTCTTAAAATTGTAACCTTAACAAGGCGGCCTCTTGGCTGAGGTTCATCACCTCTTTCTCACTCTGTTGCAACCGAGCCTCCAACTCAACAACTTAGGCAACTTGTGCTTCCAGTGCCTGGAGGCGAGTAACAATTTGCTCTCGCCCGGCCGACAGTTGATCCCGCTCGGATGTGAGTTTTTCTTTATCAAGGATCAACTTCTGAAGTCCCTCGGAAGCAAGGAAGTTAGCCTGTAGAGCAAAAACTCAAATTGAAAATTCTGTCATAGAGAAACTAGTAGAAACAATAAAAGGAACTATTATTATATCGTTGTCGCGTTGTGCATGACATTGTTTATCATACACTCCCCCGAGAGGGAGTGTATTTTATTCTTATCCTTCTCTGAAGCCATAGGCTTCAGGTAATCAGTGAGTTCCACCGGCCGGGACAACAGATGGCACTCGGTGGAAGCCGAGAGAGAGATGCTCCTTTTCCTCTGGAGATCTGCAGAAGGGGCGAATAGGTATGCCCCAAATTCCCATTGACTAGGGACTAGGGAGGAGGGACATCCTACTCCTGTGTGTCTGCGGCCGCTAGCGATGATATGTTGGTTAAGACTTTAAACGTAGGTGATCATCTTAAACACCTCCAAGAAACCTTTGACATCCTAAGGAACCACAACATGAAGCTTAACCCCGAAATGTGTGTATTCGGAGTTAGCTCCGGTAAGTTCTTGGGGTTTCTAGTGTCACAAAGGGGTATCGAAGTCAATCCTGATAAAATTAAAGTCACCGAGGACATTCCTGACCAACTATCAAATGTGAAAGAGGTTCAGAGGTTAACAGGAAGACTAGCCTCTTTAAACAGGTTCATTTCCCGATCTTTAGAAAAGCGTCATCACTTCTGAAAAAGAAAACAACTTAGAATGGACTCCGGAATGCCATAAGGCTTTGAAAGATTTGAAAAGGTATTTATCAAGCCCTCCGTTACTATCAAAACTGGAGGACTGCGAGCAGTTGCTAATCTACTTAGCAGTCTCGGATATAGCGTAAGTGACTTTGGTCCTTGAAGATGAAGGTACGCAATCTCCTATCTATTATGTTAGTAAAATTTTAACGAGAGCGCAAACTCTCTATCCACACCACGAAAAATTGGCCTTATCTCTCGTAGTCACCACTCAAAAACTTAGGTCTTATTTTCAATGTCACCCGATAGACGTGGTGACAACCTTTCCCTTGAGGAATATCCTTCACAAACCTGAACTATCAGGTTTGACTGGCCAAATGGGCAGTCGAGATGAGTGAATTTGACATAGAATATAAATCCAGGACTGAGATCTAGTCATAAGTTTTGGCCGACTTTAGTCCTAGATTCGTGCCTTTGGCCACCAAAGAAGCGGTGATGGTATTGGAATCGACGTCGGGAGTCTGGACCTTGCTCATGGACAAAGCTTCCAACGTGAAAGGGTCCAGGTTCGAAGTAGTACTGATCATGCCCTCGGGAGAAACCTTGAGGCAGGAAATAAGAACTGTTCCCTTGACTAACAATGAAGCCGAGTATGAGGCTTTGATTGCAAGACTTCAGGTGGCCCAGGGAATGTACTCCGAGGTCATAGAGATCAGATGTGATTCCCTACTGGTAGTAAATCGGGTCTACCGGATCTTCTATACCAAAGAGGAACACACGCAACAATATGTAGTGAAAGTCCAGACTCTGCTCACACGGTTCAGGGAATGGACAATCACACACATCACGAGGGAAGAAAACGCAGAAGCAGACGCATTGGCCAATCTGGGCTCGTCCACAGAAATGAAGGGATCAGACTCCGGTATGATCGTGTGGCATATGCATTTAGTATTAGATGCATACAATTATTATGAAGTAAAAGCGACCAATTTGGTCTGGGACTGGAGAAATGAGATCATTGATCGCATATCTTTCCAAGTCTCATTGGCCCGACGTTAAAGAGCCTCTGAAGATAATTACATCATGAGAGAAGTCCATGAAGAAATCTGCGGAAATCACTCGGGTGCGGACTCTTTGGTATTAAAGCTAATCAGGGAAGGATGCTACTGGCCCCGAATGGAACAAGAAGTTAAGACATATGTTCAAAATGCAATAAGTGTCAATTCCACGCACCATTGGTGCATCAACCAGCAGAGCTATTGCACTCAGTTTTGTCGCCCTGGCCATTCATGAAATGGGGGATGGACATAGTAGGTCCGCTGTCGTTTGCTACCGGTAAGGTAAGATTTATTTGGATTTTAACTGACTGCTTTTCTAAGTGGGTTGAAGCAGGTCCGTACCAGAAAATCAGCGAACGCGAAGTGGTCGATTTCATGTGGGAGAACATAATTTGCAGGTTCGGGATACCAAAAGAGATAGCATGCGACAACGGGCCATAATTTATAGGCGCAAAGGTCACAAAATCCCTTGAATACTTGAAAATCAAGAGAATCACATCATCGCCATACCACCCGAGTGCAAACGGTCAAGCGGACTCAACAAACAAAGTGATTATTCAAAATCTCAAAAAGAGATTCAAAGCAGCAAAAGGCAAATGGCCCTAAGAGTTACCAAGAGTACTATGGGCATACCGAACGATGACCAAGTCAAGCATGGGAGAGACACATTTCTCTCTCGTGTTCAGAGCAGAAACCCTAATCCCGGTGGAAGTGGGAGAACCTTTCATGAGATACTTCCGGACGAACGAACAAGCAAACAATGAAGCATTGTTGGTCAGATTGGACCTGCTCAACGAACACATGGACTTGGCACATATAAGGATGGTGGCCCAGAAACAAAGAATGGAAAGATACTACAATTGGAGAGCGAATATTTGTTATTTCAAAGTAGGAGATTTGTTTTAAGGAAAGTAACTCAAAACACCCGAGAGCTCAATGCAGGAAAGCTGGGTCCAACGTGGGAAGTCCCCTATATGGTTTCAGTTGTCGCCAGGAAAGGATCATACGAATTGGAAAATTAAGATGGAGTAAATTTACCGAGCAACTAGAATGTGGAACACCTCAAAAGGTACTGTTGCTGATGAGGTCCACTTATACTGAAAATATGTGCTGCACTCTTTTTTTCTTCGTCCAGTTTTTGTTCCAATTTGTTTTTTCTAGAAAGGTTTTTAACGAGGCAGCAACAGAAAGCATACTACAAAGGAAGCATCGTCAATAGAAATAAGACCTTTAAACGACAAGGCATGGAAACAATGAACCGCTACGGGGCGATTAGATAATCTTTTGCTCGGTAGCAAATTTCTTACCGGGAAATAACGCTTGCTATCGGGACAAAGGTTACCCCACCACTCACGAGTGCAATCCACTATTTCTAACGGGAGGTTAAGCTTGCTATCTAACCAAAGAATATCCAACCATTCACTAGTAGGATCTTCAAAGGGGCGAGACTTCTAGTGTTCCAATTCGTATTCTTCACATTCGAACACTATGGGGGGGGGGGGGGGGATATGAGAATACGGCAACATGACTGCCACATAAACCGGGACTACAAAATCCTAGAATAAAAATATATCACTGGGACCGGGGGTTGTGCGGCCAGTCCGTATAAACAAGTTGTACAAATTAGCCACAAGTAATGACAATTTCTTTTTAAGACAACGAATGCTTACTTTTGAAAGTGGAAGGAATAAAGTAAAGTCCTTTTATTTTTATCTTGTTTCTTGTCCAAACGATGAATTAATTTCATCATTTGAAAGTTATCAAGTACTTCAAATGCTTGTGCCAGAATGAACATGAGACATTTTCAAGAGCACCGTAAATATAAGCGGGCCCTGTCATATGGTTCCGGAAGAATTCACGCCCGGAATCCAAATGCCATTGGGGTAAAATGCACCCGAAGCCTTGCATAACTCGACGCAAAAAAGTAAAATTTGCACAATGCTTAAATGAAAAAGCGCTTTTATATAAAAAAATGTTCCAAGCACCACAAGTACAAAAGTATGAAAAAGAAAAACAAAGGGAAAGAAAGAAAAAAACTAAACTACTGCGTCCCCAAAACTTAAGGGAAGAGAAGCATCTGCGCCCACAAGAGAAGTAGGCGGATATGCCGCCGGCTCGGGAGCTTGGCCTTTCTCATCATCCCCCTCAAGTTCCTCCTCAGTTCCCAAGAATGCAGACCAGAACCAGAAGAGCCAGTTGCATCAGGCTGAACCGGGAGGCCCCTTCGGGCAGTTGATTCCAGCTCATGGGCCTTGGCGATCTCGACATCAAAATCAATGACGCCCGCTTTGGACTCTTCTAAGGTTTTTCTCCTCATGCTATACATCGAGTATGTTTCTTCAATAATGAGGGAAGCTGCTTGGCACTGAAGCTTTGCCTTCAACTAATCAACCTCGGTCGAAAGGCTATTTTTCTCGGATCTTGCGGCATGAAGGCTGACATCAAGGTCATAGATAGTGGATTTATAAACTTTATTATGCTCCATGACCTTCTTATAATTCTCTTCCATCAGGGCCCACTTCACTTCAACAACAGTAGCCTCTTCATTTTGGAGTTCAAGGCTGCCTCCAAATTATTTAGTCTTTCAGTAGAGGTAGCCTCATGCTCGACAAAAGCAAGAACAACATTTTGCACGTCGGACCACTTTGCCTTGGCCTCTTGATATTGTACCCTTAACAAGGTGGCCTATTGTCTGAGTTTCATCACCTCTTGCTCACTCTGTTGCAACCGAGCCTCCAACTCAACGTCTTTAGTAACTTGTGCTTCTAGTGTCGGGAGGTGATCAGTAATTTGCTTTCGCTCGGCCAATAGTTAATCCCGCTCAGATGTGAGTTTTGTTTATTGGGGATCAACTTCTAAAGTCCCTTGGAAGAAAGGAAGTTATCCTGCAAAGCAAATATTCAAATAAAAAATTCTAGTATAGCGAAACTAGAAGAAATAGTAAAAGGAACTAATATCGTACCACTGCCGCGTTGTGCATGGCATTGTTTATCATACACTCCGCCGATAGAGAGTGTATTTTATTCTTATACTTATCTGAAGCCAGAGGCTTCATGTAATTGGCGAGTTCCATCGGCTGGGACAACAGATGGCACTTGGTGGAAACTGAGAGGGAGACACTCCTCCTCCTCTAGGGATCTGCAGATGGTGGCAAATAAATATGCCCTAAATTCCCATGGACAGGGGACTAGGGAGAAGGGACATCCTCCTCTTGGGTGTTTGATACAAATGGGGATGATGTAGCAGTTGCTGGTGGTGAAGGCATGACTGGCAAAGAAGGAGATGAAGCTGATGGCAGTGTGGGTTGAGAAGCAGTTGCGGCAAAAGCAGTGCTAGTTATTGGTTTCTCATCAGCCGAAGACAGAAGAGGCCCGGTACCCACCCTCATAGTACCAGGATCAACAACTGGGTTCGAAAGTGAGAGTTGGTATCTTCCATTATATCAAACTCTCCCCAGAACGCTTGGACATCGTCCTCAATTGGTGTTATTAGCTCTTCATATTGAGCATTCTATTAAGTTGATGAAGGTCACCGTCTCCGCTATAGGGAAGCCCATTCATCACTGGCTCCCTCATCATCATTGATCATCAAAGTGGTTGCGCCTGGATCAGGCGCGTCTTTCTTCACCCTTTTATTTTTACCCTCGGCCGTAGAGGAATGTTGCCTTTTTTGTTGATTTTTCTCCAGCGGGGAACTCGGAGAGGAAGCACCTCCACCGGAAGCGGGTCCGATGGCACTCGTTCGGGTGAAAGCCTCCTGCATCAAACTCGCCGCATCTGTGGGATTAGCCAAGACGTCCTCCTCGAGGACGGTAATAGAGCCCTTCAGAAGACCAAAATTCAATGGAAAGAGAAGTTAGCCAATTTTCTTATACGCGAGGTCAAAACAAGATTAGTTCGAGAGTCAACTTACCATGATTTTTGCCCTTCCACCTGTATTTGAGGGCCAATTCTTTTCACCGGCGGGTCTCAGGCGTGGTAATATCCAGAATCTTCTGGACCCACTAGTCCAAGCCTTCAACCCTTGGAGGTGTCCACAGAGTTGCTGAAGTAGTGCAAAGAGAAAGATCAGTAACATCATGGAACAACCTTTGATCAAGGAAAAGACAGTCATTGAACTTAACATGACTCGGGGAAAGCTAGAGTTGTGGCCGGCATGATGTACCTGGTGGCAACTACAACGAACCGCTCCATCCATCCACGGTCGGTGTCATCGTCCATGCTGGTGAGAAAAGCATGGTGACCACGTTTACCGAATTTTATCACTCCCCCATGAAAGATTATTGGGGAGTAAATATTCATCGTGCGGGCCAAGTAGAGGTCTTCTCCCGTCTCCTAGCATAACCTCCGTAGATAGGCTAGTGTCCACCATACAGAAGGGCTTACCAGTGCCAAGCAGACTTGATACCGGTAGAAAAACTCCAAAATTATGGGGTCAAGTCCCCCGCTCAATGATAATGGACCCAAAGTGAATGGATACGTGTAAACATATGTAAAACCCTTCTTGGGAAATGTTACTCGCTCCACCAAATTGGGAGCGATGATGTTCAAATCATGGCAACCACAGTCTTCTTTCACAGTGTAATGCTAGAAAGACAGATGGAAGAAGGGTACACACCAACAACCCATGTGCGAGAGTTAGCAAAAGAAAATTTCTCCTCAAAATCCTTGGTTGTACTGAGCCTTCTAGGGATAATGGTGCTCACTGTATTAGGAGCAGCAACAACAGTGCTTTCTTTGTTATTCGAAGAGCAGGAGTTCTTGGAGGAGGAGTCCATGATTAGCAGATGGAAGTAAGAGTTCTTTGAATAAGAAAATTAAATATGAGTGAATGATAGGAAGAGTTGGATGCAAAGAAGTTGAGAGAGTTTTGAAAAACTGTGAAGTGTAAAAGAAGAAGGATAAGGCGTATAGGTAAAGGAATAGGAGGCTAAAATTGTTGCCATGATTACCTCAAGAACCAGCGAAAATATTGCAAAATTGTGGAGTGACGCGTGTTCGGGACATTAAATATGGATAGACGTGCGTCTAATCAAGCGCCGTAAACTTTTTAGAGGAGGTCATAAAATTTCCCGCCAAGAAATGTATCTTCACCAACTTCTCGATGACACAAAGATGTGCCACCGGAAAGCAGGGGGACAATCTGTAGAGGGTAAAATCAGTCCACATTAAATACTCGTATAATAGAGCGAAACGTGGAACCAGAGACAGATGAAAAATGAGACATATGGAAATCAAGACTGGGGGAAGCAGCTCCTGCTGACACCGGGAAGCCCTTGAGGAGAATATTGAAAATAAAGAAAAATGAATGCCTTCCACCCGGTGGCATTCAATGAGGAATATTCTACAGTATTAAACGCATTGTCCGTTATAGAGAATTGGCATTTACAGCATGTCGTTACACATTCTTTAATAGCCCGAATAATTGTCATATAAGAGGGGCTTGATCCTAGGACCTTGTTCCCTAGGTGCAACTATAAATAGTTACTTCAACGGTCATGATAAAGGAGGAATTTTCTGACAAACGTATGTTATATACTATTTAGAAGCTCAATAATACTTTATTTCTTGTCTACTAATACTTGTATTATTTCCTTCAAAAGCTCAGCTCCGGGAACCAAGCTATCTACTGCTTTATCTCGATTTTAATGTTAAGTCTTGCATTTTATTTGATTTATTTATCATTTTCGGATCAAGTCGATTCGTTTGTCTATAAACCACGTTATAAATTCAACTGTATTGTTTTACGGGTAAACACATATATAGCGTAGTTCGATTCAAAATTTTGGTGCATCTATTCTTCGGGAAAAAAGATTATTGACTTTTTTAAAATTTGAACGCCTTTGACGAAATTTCTGGCTATGCTGGTGTTAATTTTGACTAGTAAATTCTATCTATACTAACAAAGATTAATGCAGCGAGCTCCAAGAACTAGTAATATATACTATATGAGCACTCATAAGAGTATTTCGACATACATCGTATATTTCAGCATGAAAGCTGATATTTATAAAGACCCAACATAGTATGATATCTGCTATGGAGAAAAATTAGAAAATATTCCACAACATGGCGTATTACAATCATTACCCGTATCCTCTTAAGCTTGGGATGATGTAGAGATGGGCATCTTAGAAATATTATTTATATCTGAGAACTATATTTTTGTTGTTCTGAATAAACTCACATGTTATGTACATTTAATCTCTCTAAACATGTATTCATAGGTCTCAAGGCTGCACATAGTTTTTCCAAAGAGGTGTATAAGCTACACGGTATCTTCACCTCAAATATATATTCATTTTAAATCAAATTTTCATATAAATGGGAACTATCTGTGTCTAACTATCTAGGTACAACTTGCTCCATTTTTAATTTGATTAATTAAATCTCTGAAAGGTCAACAAATATTTGGAATTTAACTTAAAAGTCATAATATTCAACTGACTCAAAATTCTGGTTGATTGGCGCCTAACCTTAACAGAGTAATAATAATATAGTAGTAATAATCTCCGGTGGATGTTCTTTACTTGAACGTCATTTCAAGTCTAATATATGTACTCTTTCCCATAATTATGTCTAAAGTTTATGGGGCAACAAACATCATAAATTATGATTCATAAGCAATTGAAATTCTGATACTAGTTATGTGGATTTCAAATGAGGTCAAGATTGAAAGGAGTGGATGAGCTCAAATCAAGAGGATTAACAAGACTGGTGCCAATATAGTACTATTCCAAACGGCTACAATAGAAGGGACAAAACACGTGTCCCTAATCTAATAAGACCACATTGCTGGACTTAAGTCATTATTCAAAGAACTCTTACGACTAAATTACTCAAATTAAAACTTTCTTCTTCAATTGTGGGTGAATTCTTGATTGAGCGGGCAGTTGGAGCTAATCTTCTTAACCACTGGATATGGGCCAAAAAACTTGGAAGTCAGCTTTAAATTCTTCCTCGCAGCAACTGAAGACTGAAGACTAGCGATATGGTTGTAATTTGATAAGTTGTTGCTAAAATTAAATAGAATGGGGTCTCGATCAGAAACAATTGACCCATGTAGCTTACAAACCCGATCTCTGTGCAATTTAGATAGAAGCATTATAAGGATGGCTTAATGCAATAAATAAAGTGAGCATAATTTGTGAATCTATCAATTACCACCAAAATGAGTGATTTAATCAATCCTTCAATGAAATCCGTTGATATATATATATATATATATATATATATATATATAAGCTCTTTCCGAAATTGGTAAAGTCTGTCACAAACTAGGAGGATATGCCACTCTCTCATCCTGGCAAGTCTCACATTCTTGAATCATTTTCTTCATATCTTTAATCATTCCTGGCCAATAAAAAAGTGCCTTGAGCGTTTAGCATACAATTTGTGCTCATCTAGCAGTCTAAAGACCACACGTAGGTGTTACGTTGCAGATAATGTTCTTTTAGTGAACAACTGTAAACTAAATTTGATCGAGAGTTGGGATACCCTACCAATGTCAACATTCGACTTCCTCACATAAAATAAATACTATGAGGCCTAGTGTTTATCACCACAGGAGCTACCATATCGATCCATTCCATTCCTAAGACCATATCACAACCTCCAACCTTAAATCTAACTTGACACTTCACCTTGCATTCGCCATAATACGTTTGGACAGAGAACCCTACTACATATGATTCCTCTATCGTCCACTCTCACTTTCATGGGCCTGAACAAGTTTCTTCCTCCTTATTTCCTTCCATAATGTTTATCACAGCCAACTCCTCATTTTCATCTTTCTTTTGCTCCTCTGTCAATCCTCAACCTTCACCCTCTTCAGTCCTATCAATTGAGTTTAGAGCTTTGTTTTTACAAAAAATATTTGTCATGGAACTTATAACATAATCATTGACGAGATAATTACTTTTGGGCTGGGTGGAAATGTGATTCTTGGTTGAGTTGTGGACATTCTTGGAGGTTGAATTTTTTTGTAAATAGCTGCCAATGTTTTTTCATGCAACTTGGCCACTTCCAAGCTATCTATCATTGTTTGAGGATTAGACGTCCTTACATAGACTCCAGATCTAGTTTCATTCCCCTCACAAAATAATATACAAAGTAGGCCTTGTTAAAAGTAGGATTAACTAATAACAAGTAGAATCTTTACTCTTCAAACTTGTTAAAATAACTCTCAACATCAGCACATTGTTGCAGCCTATTGAAGTCAGCCATAATATCCATAGGCCGTAGGTTGCCATACCTTCGTCAAATAACTAAACAAAATGTTTCCCAAGATACATCGCTTCCGTGCTCCATTTAGACATCAAACCATGTATCCATTTTTTTCTTGATATGAATTGCGACATAACTCATCTTTTTCGTTGCATGAATTTGATATAGCTCAAAATACCTCTCACATTGTCGGATCCATCCTTGCAAGTTGTTACGGTCAAACTCAGGGAAGGTTAATTTTGCTTTTGGGCCTTTGGACGAGTTGTTTGGACTAATCTGGGCCAAAGAGTTGGTTTGGGTATTGGGTTGGGTCTGTATGTTGGCAAGGCTACAGGATTCACATAAGAGCTATTCATAATAGCCTGATAAGCAAGGGGTAGGAGAAAGGTTTGTGTTACTGGTATTTGGCTCGTGGTGAAGCTACTCTGCGCAATATTTGCCGAAAAATTGGTGTTTAACACAATATTAAGCAATGAAATTGGTATAGACGAAAAAGTAGTATTTCTTGGTGGTTGAGTGAGTGAGAGAGGAGTAGGGGGTATAGCGAAGGTCCTGAGCTGTATGGAACTGATGGTAGATATTGGGTAGTGACTGCAGTAGTAGAAGAAACAACAGGATTGAAGGGAGCTGCAATTAAAGATAAATTCTTACCCGTTTTGTGAGAAATATGGTGTCATAGGCGAAGGAGATGGTGTGAGCCTACCCACCACTGAAGCTTCTCCTCTTTCGACTAATGAATCGCCCAAAGCCAAGGCAGCAATGGATCATTCTGAAGCCATCGATTCCAATCTTTGTTCTATCTCCAGACGGCCCAACAAAGTGTCGAGTTTGTTATTGTTCTCTACTTGTCTTTGTTTGGCCTCTTGTTGGATATTGGATCCGGGGATCAGATCGCTCCATGAGGGCTGGCCCAACCCATTTGAAAAATAAAGAATTTAGAAGAGATAAGGTTTGAAATAACCTCTCCATATAAACATACACTTTCTTCTTTTCTAATATACAACAGAGATAAAAGTAAGAGTGGGGATCAAAAATCTCTTCCCAATCAACACAATAAGACATTTAGTTCTTGAAATTTTAACTTTGTTTTCAAGAGATTCAAAGTTTGACTTGGGGCAATTCTTTTGGTGGTGAGTTCAACGATTCTTCCGCTGCTTTGACAGGTACACTAATATTTTTCTCGCCCCGCGATTAATTTTATTACATTGGTATCAGAGCCATGGTTGAATGATCCAGTTATTCATGTAAATTGTCTTGAAATATAAGTTTAGGTTGGGATTTTGTTTGGCTAATTTTTGACAAGTTTCAGAGAAAATTATTTTTGTTTTTTTGTGTTTTGGCCATAACTTGTTAAAACATTTTGCATAAAATTTATATAATCATGTTCTACTCGTTTTAATCTTTCCGAAAATGTATTATATGTGAAAAACGGATTAAAACGAGTGAGATATGATTTTTTGAAGATTGACAGTTTTTGACTATTTTTCTGACGAAAAACTGATTCTGTTTTCAGCATTTTAGAAATAACTTGTTCAATTTTTTGCCTAAAACTTATATTATCATGTTCAACTCGTTTTGGGATATCTGAAAATATATTATATGTGAAAAACAGATTAAAAACCAATGAGATATGATTTTTTGAAGATTGACAGTTTTTGACTATTTTTGACGAAAAAACTGCTTCTGTTTTCTGCATTTAGAAATAACTTGTTAAATATCTTTGCCTAAAACTTATATATTCATGACATACTCGTTTTGGGATTTCCAATAATATTTTTTTGTGAAAAATGGAATCCTCCAACTTTAAAAATCTTTTTATGATCCTTTTTGTCTTCTAGCAGAAACTTGTGACATACGTTGTCGCATTAAATGGTAACAACCACATTTCTGATTCCTTGATCCTATTTCAGATATGGTTGAACAAGGACAAGTTCGAATTACTCCAAGTGGGAGTTCTCGAAGTCAACAAAGGGGACAACATAGAAGGGTACGTCATCGCATGACTTATTTCTATAATGATTCAGACTTGGAGCCTGAAGTCATCAGGAATGTCCCAAGGGCGAGACCAAATGAGTTAAGGGATCGAAGGGTTGAACGAAGGGAAAGGGAAAAGAAATTTAAGGAGTTTAATGAATTTAAAATGTGCCCTAATGTTTCTATTTCTGAACATGTACACCTTTTTCAGTTAAAAAGAGCTGGATTGGCTAATTACATAGAAATAACTGATTAGGAAGCATTAGCTATTTTAGCGGACTCTCTTCGAGAGACTTGAGGTGAAATTTTAACTGAGATTTATTATGATATTTGACCCAGTGTACCTTTTAGCGTGTATGTGCAAGAGTTAGTGTTCGATTGGTACATGTATGTCCTAGCAAACATGTAAATTGTTATTATGTGTTTTATCTTAATGAAATTTAAGTTATGTTACTTGTCTCACCAGTTACATACATTGTTTATCATTTTTTTTGTAATGGATTGAGACTTGAAATAAAGTACACACTAAAAGGTGATTTTAATATTAATTAAAATATTTAAATACAGATGATGAATGGAAACTTAGTGATCGTTCGATTCTATACTAAACGTAGAATTAATATTATAATTAATTTACTTGAGTGTGTAATCACATGCATAAATTAACTGAAGTATATATTGATGAGTAAAATTTGTAATATTGTCTCTAATAACATATATGACATCGAAAAGTATCATTGCTGACTTGAACAAGGGTGACAAACTTAATGGTGAAAATTACGATATCTGGAGTCGTAAGATGTGGTATGTACTCGAATATCAAGATGCTCTTGAAAGTATTAACCATGCTATGAGTCACACAGAGGAGCGTAACACTGCCCAACACAGGAGGAATCTGAAAACTTACAATATTTGGAAGAAGAAAGATTCCACTGCACGTGGAATTATTGTAAGTTCAGTTGCTGATGATCTCATCCACGAATGTGAGCAATATCCTACTGCTCCAGCCATGTGAGAACATATAAGAAGAAAGACAAGAGCAAGATGACTGTGACTCGCCTTCGACAACTGACAATCAAGTTTGATGCGTACAAAAATCGTCATGATCGCGGTGTCAAGCAACATCTATGGGTGATGTCAAATATGATTGCTTAACTCAAAAGTGTTGGCCATGTTCTCTCTGATGAGCAGCAGGTTCAGGCAGTGATTTGGTCTCTTCCCAATAATTGGGAACATCTGAAGGTTAACTTGACCCACAATGATAACATTAAAACTTTTATTGATGTTGCCCGTCATGTGGAGATTGAAGACGAGCGATTTGGTGCTGCTAAAGCTATACCTAATGCCTTTGTGGCATAATCAAGTGGTACAAAGAGATCAAGCTTCAAGCGCAAGAGAAACTGAAAAAATGACGGAAAGGGTAAGGAGACCGGAGAAGGATCCTCCAAGAAAAGAAACATTCCAAATTCCAAGAAAGAAAACGGTTCTATAAGAATAAAGACAAGAGAAAGATGAAGTGCTACAATTGCCAAGTCCCGGGGCATTTTGCTCGTGGGTACACTGAGCCGAATAAGGTAGCATTTCAATAGAAGGGACAAAACACATGCCTCTAATCTAATAAGACCACAATATCTTAAGTAACTATTCAAAGAACTATTACGACTAAATTACTCAAATTAAAATTGATCTTCCTTTTACAATTTAGCCCCATCTTGTCTGATTTTCAATTTCCTTAATTCCTTTCACTGATAACCTCGTTCCACAACATCATCTCTCATTCTTTTTGGATCTATTACCTATTCTCCTCTTTTTCTTACTCATAAGGAGCTCGTAGCTATAAGTGAAGACACGAATTTCATATTACTATCCTTTGTATTTTGTCGGTATACACAATTTCTCAACGATCCTTGTTCATCATTGTGTATACGGTTAAAATCGACCATACCTAAGTTTACGGGCTCATGGCATGTCTTGAGAGTGATCCAGTATCGGAGTAGGTTCGAGCTCGAAGAATACGAACACCGAGGGATCGCGATCAGGCTAAATCAACACCAAAGTAACAGAATCACGAGATATCCGCAATCGACCACCAATCTCAGCGAGATTCTCGAAACTGGAAGAACCATTAACGGTTGTTGATATCAATCATGTATTTTACTTCCGAAATTAGAGTTATACCCTATTTAGGACTCCTCTACCATATAAAGAGGAACCATGTTCATTTGTAAGACATCATCATTATCATACACAATTATCACTTACACAGCTATTGAGAAATACAAAGCACTCAGCTCGTTTACTCGTTCTTAACCCTTCGGTGTTCATACAGTTCTTATTGTTCATATTATTCTTATTGTTCTTACTGATCTTGGCACTCGATCTCGAGCCTAAGCTAGATCGGGGTCGATAACTCAAAATTAAACTGGTTTGATTCATTTCAATCGTTTACTTCCTTTATATATATAGCTATTTATCAATTAGCATTGAACTAGATCACGTATCCTCATAAACACATTACAAGTTTAATTGTTACTCGTATTTCGAGGTAAACAATTTGGCGCCCACTGTGGGGCTAAGGATAATAGTGATTGTTCAGTGCTAATTCTGACGTAACACATTATTTTACACTTGTTTCTTGTCAATAATTTTGTTTTCAGGATAAACCATGTCAAACTCACAAAACACAGCTACACATGGCGACAACGGTCTCGGAATCCACGAAGAGAGCGAGAATATTATTGCACCGGGAATCGAGGTGCCACAAGCAAACCTTGAAGGAGCACCACCCGTCAACCCGGTTGATGTCTCTTTGCATGTTGCTTGGAATGCGGATTTAGGCGGGGACCCCGATGGAAATGTACGCAGGGAGGGTCGAACTGACGGTCGAGGTACTCAGGGCAGAGGAGATGAAGGTGTCAATCTCCAAGTTATATTTGAAAGGCTGCAAGCCCAACAGAACGTCATTGCTCAGTTGCAAAATCAGCACGTGACACCGAATAGGGTCGAACAAGAGGCTACTCACTGTACCGAGCCAGTGATTGAAAGGTCAGACAATACTTCGACAACAGATCCTACTATAATGAGAATACTCGAGGAGCTTATTAAGAGAATAGAATCGGGAGAAGAAAATTGAGGCCAGCGACAAGAAGGTGGAAACCTATAACTCTCGAGTTGATCAGATACCGGGGGCACCACCGATCTTTAAAGGAATGGACTCTAAAAGGTTTGTGCAAAAACCATTCCCCCCATGTGCGGCTCTGAAGCCCATCCCAAAGAAGTTCAGGATGCCCAATTTACCTAAATACAATGGGACCTCGGACCCCAATGAGCACGTTACCTCTTATACGTGTGCCATAAAAGGAAATGATTTGGAAGACGATGAAATCGAGTTAGTATTTCTAAAGAAGTTCGTATAAACCCTGTCGAAGGGAGCTATGATTTGGTATCACAACTTGCCGCCAAATTCTATCGATTCGTTCGCCATGTTAGCAGATTCATTTGTAAAAGCACGCGCTGGTGAAATAAAGGTTGCAACGAGAAAATCGGATCTCTTCCAAGTGAAGCAGAGGGATAACGAGATGCTAAGAGAGTTCGCATCTCGATTCCAAATGGAACGTATGGAATTACCACCAATTACCGACGATTGGGTTGTCCAAGCTTTCGCCCAGGGATTAAATGGGCGGAGTTCGATAGTATCACGCCAACTGAAGCAGAATTTAATAGAGTACCTGGTTGTGACTTGGGCGGATGTTCACAATCGATATCAGTCAAAGATTAGAGTCGAGGACGACCAACTGGGAGCCTCTTCAGGTTCAGTGCATCTTAACCAGTCGACAGGTAAAAATCAAAGAGATGTTGATAGGGAATCAAGGCCGAATAAAGACCGGTATCATCCATATGTTTTAG
Source organism: Nicotiana undulata (assembly GCA_005239495.1). Classification (NCBI taxonomy): domain Eukaryota; kingdom Viridiplantae; phylum Streptophyta; class Magnoliopsida; order Solanales; family Solanaceae; genus Nicotiana; species Nicotiana undulata. The sequence goes on along the minus strand of ML274832.1, from coordinate 50,691 downwards.
ATAGGAGGAATAACCATCCGGGACGTAGTTCCTCCCAGAATGATCGAAGGGGTGACCGAGGGCAGAACTCTTGGGAACTCATGAGTAAACCTGGCTTCGACAAATATGCAAATCCCACAGAAGCACCCCGATTATCGGAGTACAATTTCAGCATCGATGCATCGGGGATTGTATCAGCCATCGGAAGGATCAAAGACACTAGGTGGCCCAGATCTATACAAACCGATCCTTATCAGAGAAATCTGAATTTAATGTGCAAATATCATGGCACACATGGTCACAGGACCGAAGACTGCAGACGGTTAAGAGAGGAAGTAACTCGATTGTTCAACAAAGGCCATCTTCGAGAATTCCTCAGTGATCGAGCCAAAAATCACTTCAGGGAGAGAGACGCCAACAGAAAAACCGAGCAAGAAGAACCTCATCATGTGATCCACATGATCGTCGGTGGGGTTGACATCCCACAAGGGCTTATATTCAAACGCACCAAAGTATCGATCACAAGAGAGAAATGGACTCGAAACTACGTGCCCGAAGTCACTCTCTCGTTCAACAATGAAGAAGCAAAAGGCATTTCACAGCCTCACAACGATGCCCTGGTAATTTTTATTTTGTTAAATAAAATTCAAGTTAAGCGTGTTCTCGTGGATCCAGGTAGCTCGGTAAACATAATCAGATCGAGGGTCGTAGAGCAGCTCGGCCTGCTAGACCAGATTGTACCTGCATCTCGAGTCCTAAACGGCATCAATGGCTAGTGAAACAGCAAAAAAGGAGATAATCCTACCAGTGAATGTGGTCAGGACCATCCAAAACACAAAATTTCATGTCATCGAAGGCGACATGAGATACAATGCACTGCTTGGAAGGCCATGGATCCACCACATGAGGGCAGTACCATCGACCCTTCACCAAATGATGAAGTTCCCAACAGTCGATGGTGTGAAAACAATTTATGGGGAACAACACGCTGCAAGGGAAATGTTTGCGGTCGACGAGGTGACACCGATACAGCACCTTCGAGCTCAGAAAAGTCGAGCACCAAAGATAAATAAGCAGTCAAATAGAAATCACCGTCCCCAACCTCGACCGAATCAAATAAATAGGTAATCGGAGAAGAAGAAGAGGATTTTCTAACTCCTCGAACTTTCATCGTTCTCGAAGAATCAGATGCAACCAAATCAACGATCGAGAAGGTGGAATAGGTGATACTGATCGAGTATCTACCCGAATGAAAGGTATACTTGGGAATGGGGTTAACCCTCGAGCTCAGAAAAAACTCATTCAATTTCTTATTGATAACATGGATTGCATTGCATGGCCCCATTTAGACATGACAGGAATCCCGCCGGAGATAACAACTCATTGGTTGAGCCTAGATCCCAAGTTTAGACTGATAAAGCAAAAGAGAAGGCCTCAGTCTGAGGTGAAGCACCCCTTCATAAAGGAGGAGGTAACCAAACTTCTTAAAATAGGGTCCACTCGGGAAGTAAAATATCCCGAGTGGTTAGCCAACGTAGCCGTAGTCCCCAAAAAGGAGAACAAACTTAGAATGTGTGTAGATTATAAGGACTTGAATAAAGCATGTCCGAAAGACTCTTTTCCTTTGTCTAACATCGATCGAATGATCGATGCCATGGACGGCCACGAGATACTTACTTTTCTCGACGCCTATTTTGGGTACAATCAAATCCAGATGGACCCAGTAGACCAGGAAAAAACTTCTTTTATCACTAAGTATGGAACTTACTGCTATAATGTAATGCCCTTCGGGCTAAAAAATACGAAAGCCACATATCAATGCCTAGTTAACAAGATGTTCGAAGAACAGATAGGGAAATAAATGGAAGTTTACATTGACGATATGTTAGTTAAGTCCCCGCGCGCAGAGGACCATTTGACTCATTTGCAGGAGACATTCAAAATCTTGAGGAAATACAACATGAAGCTTAACCCCGAAAACTGTGCTTTCAGGGTCGGCTCGGGCAAATTCCTCGGCTTCATGGCGTCAAATTGAGGAATCGAGATCAATCCCGATAAGATTAAGGCCATAGAAGACATTACCGTCGTGGACAACATGAAAGTCGTTCAAAGGCTAACCGGACGGATAGCTGCCTTAGGCCGGTTCATTTCAATGTCATAAGATCGGAGCCACGGGTTCTTTTCCTTACTCAAAAAGAAAAATAATTTCACATGGACCCCGTAATGTCAGCAAGCATTGGAGGAATTGAAACGATATCTATCGAACCCACCTTTGCTCCACACCCCAAAGGCAGATGAGAAGCTATACCTATACTTGGCGGTGTCCGAGGTAGCGGTAAGTGGTGTATTAGTTCGAGAAGAACAAGGTAAGAAGTTTCCAGTTTATTACGTGAGTAGAACCTTAGGAGATGTTGAAACTAGGTATCCACACTTAGAAAAATTGGCACTTTCGTTAATAAGCGCATCTAGAAAATTAAATTCGTATTTTCAGTGTCATCCTATATGTGTTATAACCAATTATCCACTTTGAAATGTTTTGCACAAGCCTGAATTATCGGGTCGATTGACCAAATGGGCCGTCGAACTTGGTGGGTACAATATCGAATATCAACCCCGAACAACCATCAAGTCTCAAATTTTGGCAGACTTCGTGGCTGATTTTTTGCCAATCCTCGTACCCGAAGTGGAAAAGGAACTTCTACTAAAATCGGGTACATCATCGGGGGTATGGACCCTCTTCACAGATCGAGCCTCGAATGTGAAAGGGTCCGAGCTCGACATTGTTTTAAAACCGCCTACGGTCAATGTTATTAGACAATCAATTAAAACTGCCAAATTGACTAACAACGAGGCCGAGTATGAGGCTATGATCGTCGGTCTCAAACTAGCTAAGATCTTGGGAGCCGAAGTCATCAAAGATAAATGTGACTCCCTACTCGTAATTAACCAGGTAAACGGAGCCTTCAAAGTTCGAGAGGACAGGATACAACGGTACTTAGACATATTGCAGGCCACCTTGCACCGCTTCAAAGAGTCCCTACAACACATACCTCCAGAACAAAATACTGAGGCTGATGCGCTTTCCAACTTAGGGTCATCGGTCGATGAAGACGAGATCAGCTCGGGGACTATTGTCCAACTCTCGAGATCTGTAATCGAGGAAGGACATGCGGAAATTAACTCTACAAGCTTAACCTGGTATTGCAGAAACAAATACATCGAATATTTGAAGAACGAGAAACTACCATCGGATCCCAAGGAATCGAGGACCTTACGGACCAAAGCCGCTCGATTCACATTAGCGAAGATGGAACGCTATACAAGAGAACATTTGATGGTCCATTGGCAGTATGCTTGGGGTCGGGAGATACTGTCTATGTTTCGCGAGAAATCCACGAAGGCACTTGTGGAAACTATTATGGCACCGAGTCACTAGTTCGAAAGGTCATTAGAGCAGGATACTATTGGGATAGCATGGAAAAAGACTCCAAGGAGTTCGTTCGAAGATGCGACAAATGTCAAAGGTTTGCACCAATGATTCACCAGCCCGGTGAACAGCTTCACTCGGTCCTATCCCCATGGCCATTCATGAAATAAGGAATGGACATCGCGGGTCCTCTATCATCGGCCCCAGGTAAAGATAAATCCATATTATTTATGAATGACTATTTCTCTAAATGGGTTGAAGCACAGACCTTCGAAAAAGTTAGATAAATAGAAGTGATCGACTTCATATGGGATCACATTGCATGTCGATTCGGGATACCTGCGGAAATAGTATGTGATAATGGCAAACAATTCATCGGCAGTAAAGTGACGAAATTCCTCGAAGATCACAAAATAAAGAGGATACTATCGACGCCATATCAACCTAGTGAAAACGGACATGCCGAATCAACGAATAAGACTATCATCCAAAACTTGAAGAAAAGGCTAAACGAAGCCAAAGGGAAGTGGAGAGAAAAATTGCATGAGGTTCTATGGGCATATCGGACGACACCAGTACTGGAGCAACTCCATTTTCCTTAGTATATGACTCCGAGGACTTGATACCAGTCGAAGTCGGAGAGCCTAATGCCAGGTTTCGACATGCAACAGAGGAATCAAACCACGAGGCCATGAATACCAGTCTCGATTTGCTTGATGAAAGACAAGAAGCGACACTCGTTCGAATGGATGCACAAAAACAATGAATCGAGAGATATTACAACAGAAGACCCAATCTTTGACACTTCAAAGTCGGGGATTTAGTATTAAGAAAAGTCACCATCAATACTCGAGACCCTAACGAAGGGAAACTCGGTCCTAAATGGGAAGGACCCTATCAAATCCTCAACATAGTCGGAAAAGGATCTTACAAGCTCGGAACTATGAGCGGCGAGCCATTGTCGAATAACTGGAACATATCAATCCTCAAGCGGTACTATTGCTAAAGTATGGTTTTCTCCTTTTTCATTTACTTAAATATTCGGGACTAACCTATTGCAGGTATCCAATCCAAGGAATCGAGACCTCAGATTTTAAAGCACGTGTTGCACTCTTTTTCCCTTAGACCGGTTTTTATCCCAAATGGGGTTTTCCGGCGAGGTTTTTAACGAGGCAACAACTATGTGCTACCTGAGGATAATTCATCAGTATCCAAGGCTTCTTTGCAATTAACCTCGAATACTGGGGAAATCACCCTCGGAGTTTATGTAAATGGGTCTCAATAGGAAGAATTTTGTAATGGACCAAACGGTCGAATGAATCATGTCCATATAGATTAGCCGAGTCCCGAAACCAAAACATGTATGCATGTATGAATAATACAAAGAATCACTCTCTTTTCTCAAACATCTCGTGTTTGAAGTAGAATTTCTATTATACGAGTCATGTACTTACGATTCTGATCTATTGTGCAAAACTCACACTTGTGAAAAATGGCTCAAGGGCCAAGTACAAGCATATCTCGAACACTCGGTACCTAATCGAGTTATCTAAGTTCGAAATCATAAGACCTCAAAGAGGCACCCCTCGATATATAGGCCAAGTCCATCACACTCGGGGACTAACATTTCGAACAAGTTCGAAGTGTTATCGGGAAACAAGTCCAAGAGACATAGCCGGAGGCTACGGCCATATTAAAGACTACAGTCATATAAAAGGCTACTGCCAAAATAATGCGGCTCAGAGACGTCCGACTTCTTCCATAAACTAAAGGCCTTCAAATACTTTGAAAAACCGGTTAAATAAGGCTACCCTAGGCAAATCAAACAAAAAAGGGCTTCAATAAAATCAACCCTCAAATAAAGGCTTCAATAATATCAGCCTTCGAAAAATCTCAATAGGTATCAAATTATCTTAACACAAACGAGTTAAGAAAAAAATGGGTTCCGATCGTTGAGCCCTCGAAAAACCCAATGGGTACAAAACAAACACATGCTAAGGCATAAAGAATTTGTCACTAAGTCTTTTAGCCGAAAAAGAGGGAAATGATAGCCATTTTTAGAGGCCGAATTGGCCCAACATAAAAGAGCCTAAGGGCCAACATAAAATAGCTTAAAGACCGATCTAATAAGACTATGGCCAACACAGTTAGAGTTCGAGACCTAGCTCTCACTCGATTCGAACCCAAGGGTTCAGTTATTCCGAGCACAAACAAATGTTAACTACAGATTCACCAAAAGGGTGTATCGGTGAGATCGAAATACTTAACAACCCTATGGTGGAAACCTAAGGATTCACTTAATCCTAAAACTCAAAGATTCATTCGAACTTGGTCGGATCAAGCCATCCCCGAGATAAGGTCTCGAATGAGTTTCAAACTCGGGGACTTGCCCTCGTAAAAACAAAATGCCTAAATAAACACAGGCAAATGAACATACAAAGGCATGAAAGAAAAACTCATGAAGGCATCAAAGGGAAATTTTTTATATCAAAAAATATATGTACAAGGGGTCGGTCAACGCCTTACAAAAGAAATAAGAAAAAGAAGTTACAATCTAATTACGATCAGGGCTAGTACCCTCGAAACCGGTCTCCTCCCGAGCAATTTCTCCGGGGGCATCTTCTTCAGCAACCTCATCTTCATCTTCTCCATTTCCAGACTCGCCTCGACTGCCCTCTGCATGGGCACCCGGTACCTTAATCAACCGAGTACCAACATAACATATCTTTCTTATCATACTATCACGGGTAAATGGGCCAAAAGGGTCGTCATGAGATAACAAGAATAAAATATAAGTGCATACTAGGCATAGGATGACCCAACATTATACAGAAACTTATACATGTGACATACGGGCCTATAAGGCTGGCATGATCATTTGTAAACTCAAAACATAGGCAGACAAGTCCATACAAGTATCCATATACCTGACATCTGTCTACAAGCCTCTAAGAGTACATAAACATCATAAAGGCCGGGACAAGGCCCCGTCATACCAGTCAATACATATCCCAATCATATTGACCAAATAGGCAACTCCGGAGCAAATGGAGCGCACCAACATCTTCTGCTAAGCTGATAGCCTACTTAGAGGACTCTCAACCTGTCTATCGGGACCTCCGGGTATGAAACGCAGCGTCCCCAAGAAAAAGAGACGTTAGAATGAATAAAGTACCGAGTGTGTAAGGAAGGAAAGAATAAATAAAAACAATAATGTAAAGTGAGATAGATGAGATATAACATGTAGCATTTGAGCGCCTCTGAGGGATACCAACATGAAATGCATGATACATATATATACATACACTTTTAAAAACATACGCCTCTGTGGGCATCATCATCATCATCATATCATACCCGGCCTCAAAGAGGACTCGGTAAAAACGTACCCGGCCACGTAGAGCTTGGTAAACCTAACTGATCAGTGGTTGCACAATTAGGTGCCGCTTACTTCCTCCAAATTCAATATAACACCAACAACACAAGAACACAACAACAACAATATATATATACATTATTTTCCAGCCTTATATACACCATAAAATACTACAAAACAACCCAACACACCGCAATCTCTTCATACACAAAACGACCAACGTAGTAGTGTCAAATGACCCTGGAATGTTATGACGAACGACCAGCCCACCACCCTAAATCTGTATGGTGTTTCTCCAAAACTTTCCTCCTCCAAAACTCCACAAAATAGTAGTAAAATACGCAGCCCAACAACAACACAAAAGAGTCCACAAAACAGTCTGCTACAAGTGAATAACTTGAACTCGCGGCTTCCGATCACCGTCTTGTGAGTTCTTACAAGTATAGAACGAATTACCATGAATTTACAGCAGAAAAAATGGATGAAGTAGATAAGTAAACTTACCTTATTTGTTGGATAACTCAGCCCTTATCTTGGTTCTTCAAATTCTAGGTTTTACCCCCAATTAGAACTTGAAAGGGAGAGAAAATCAATTACGGTTTGTGGGTAATTATTGGGAGGAAGTTTGCAGGGGTTTAGGTCTGGTTGTTTGTGATATATAATGAGGGTTATATTTCAGGAGATAATCCCTAAAATAATCTCTTTGGCCGACCCGAAATCGCCTCTTTTTGGGCTCTCATTTAACCAAGTAGGTGATACACCTACTTGTCCCCTAGCAGCCTGCGCAGTCTCGCAAAAATGCATATATCTCTCTCTACTCCGATGTCGTATTGATAAAAGGTTTAATACTTTAGAAAATAGACTCATAGAGCTTCAATTTGATGGGTGGAAAACCCAATAACTCTAAGTATATTGGAAGAAAATCGCAGTTACGTTTGACCCAAATTTTCAGTAAAAATTATAAATGTAACTTGTGATAACTTTCATCGACTTTTGTTCCACAACTCGCTTGACATCAAAACATAACACACGACTATCATACGACTAACCCAATTCATAACATAACCTCCTTATAATGTTAAGCACACTAGTCTCACCCCAAAAGTACATATTATAACATTCACATCTTGTCGACTTTCGACGAAATATTGTTTCTTCAATTCCTTTAGCTTCTGAACCTTCCAACCCTCTTTGTACTTGTTGTTCATGATCTTCAATATTTGTAACCTTCTAGGTGACATGATTAACTTACTTTATGTACTTTCAAAGATGATGTCATTTCATAGCTTACATCAATTGACTTACGATGTACTCTCACATACGAGACTATGAGGTGTAACTTCATCACCATCTTCGGAGGAGACGAGTTGCCTAACTTCGGTCTCGAGCTCTTTGGCCCAAGCAATTTCCTCGGAGAGATCAAAACCTCGAGCATGAATTTCCTCGAGGTTTTCCCTCCGGGATTGCGATTTCGCCAAGTCACTGCGCCACTGCTCTCAATTGGAAGCCTCCCTCAATTGAGTTTGGACAGCTACGACGTCGTCCTAGTACATGGCTATAGACCTGTCCGCCTTGAACTTGGTCTTTTCAATCTCGACCTTGGCCTCGGTAAGCCCTACTTCAAGTTCTTCGACCCTCTTGCCCTGAACTGAACCCTTTTCTTTAAGGTCTCGGAGTTGGGCCTCTGCCGAAGATAATTGGGCCAAAGCAGCATCCTTTTCAGCAGCAAGGCGGTCCATCCTAGCTTTCCACCGATCATAGTCGGTCTTAACCTGATCGACCTCTGCCCGAAGCAGACTGATCTTCTCCACCTTCTGCTACAACTGAGATATCGAAGTGTTATCTTCCACAAATGAGTCAATTCCATACTAAATCAAAAGGGCGGTTACCTACTTGTCCAACTCGGCCTCCTCTTCATGAGCCTTGGGCAAGTCCGCTTGAAGATCCTTTATGACCTCGTCCTTTTGGCCACAAAGAATCTTCAGAGCATTCCTCTCTTCCGAGACCCTCCGAAGATCGGCTTTGCACTGATCAGCTCAGACTTTGGCACATGCCTATATGAAGAAGAAAAACACAAGTTAAATTTATGAGAGAATGACCTTGGAAAAAAGGTGAAGAAAAATAACCAAAAAGCAACTAGCACTTACCTTGGAAAAGAGTCGCTGAGCTTCCGCCATGAGAATCGAAGCGTCAGTAATATAGGAGGCATCATTGACCCCTATGAAGCAATCCTGAAAAGGATCGCCAGCGCTAGAGCATCTGCCAATCTCAGGGGTCTTAAGCCTTTGGGCATCCCTTATCGCTTCTTTAGAGAAGACCGACATTAAAGGCATTTAACTTATTGTCATGGCCCCAAGCGAATCGCTCGCGGTGCTCTGTACGATCCTCTTGGTTTCAGAATCGACCCCCTCCCGGTGTAGAAGTTGATGAGCGAGAAACCGTCTTGACCTCAGGAGATTTGGGGTTCATCCCCGGACTCTTCTTCGAAGCCTCCTCGATATGAAGCTCGGTTATAGCAGGTGGCGGCTCAGAATGCGGAGCAACCTCGGTACCGTTTCTAGAGCTAGATACCAACGCCGAGGTGCTTTCTTCTTCCTCCTCATCTTGGTCCCTCAATGTTTGGACCGCACCCGCCGAGAGTTCGACTGTTTCTCTCCTCACCCTTCGAGGTTTGGGTTTGGATACCTCGGATTGCGAGGGATTTTTCCTTTTCTTTTCCTTTTCCGGCCTCGGAACCGGGTTCTTAGCTTCGCCACCTTTGCTTGAAGGCCTCATGATGGAATCTTAGGTCAGGCCTACATAACAGAAGATTAGTAATGGAGAAAATGGGTAATTATTTCGGAATACATAAGAAGAGACCATACCATGGTTCTTGGCCTCCCACTTTCCTTATTGGCCAAATCCCTCAACACTCGCTCAGCACGAGTCAAAGTGGAGGCAAGCTTGTGGATCTAGTCTTCGAAATCGGGCACCGCCTTGGGCATCCAAGGGTCGACTGCATGGTTAAAGGGAAATGTTAGACAAGATCAAAAGAAACACATAATCAAAAGAACAAAAGGTCACTTACGTTTGGCTTTCCACTCTTCGAGAAATGACATATTTTCTTTTGGTATTATATCGTAGGTTCTCACCCGTATGAATCGACTCATCCAGCCTCGATCGTTATCCTCGTCGATGTTCTAGAATAGGGCTTTGGTTGCTCGGCAGTTGAGTCTAATTAGCCGCCGATAGAGTCGAGGCCTGTACAACCGAATAAGGTGGTCCAGTGTGAATTCCAAGAAGCGCAACATGATCACTATGCGCCAAAGTGAGGGGTGGAGCTGACCGAGGGTAACCTCGTACCTCTTGCAGAAGTCAAAAATCACAGGGTCGACGGGACCCAATGTGAAGGGGTAAGTGTAAACACTCAAGAACCCCTTCACATGTGTGGTGATGCTCTCTTCGGGTGTAGGAATACGCACCACAACCTACGGACCCCATCTGCAGTCCTTCTTCATAGCATCGACATGACCCTCGGTAATTGAACACATGTACATCGACACATGTTTGCATCGTCCCGGCATCGATGAAGGGTTATCAACTTTGAAATCAGTTCTAAGGATGCATGGGCCAGATACGTATTCATGGAGGGCCGATTCTACCGGCGTTTTATCGTCGGTCGGCCGGGAGGAGGAAGATGAAGCTTTTTCCTTTTGCGGCACTATTTTAGAGTTCTTCGCCATTTATGTATGAGAGGGGAGTATAGAAAAAGTGTAAACCTGGTGGCTCCGGTGGAAACAACGGTGGTTTAATGAAGCAGCAACGAGAGAAAGGCAAGAAGGATTGGGAACGCAAGAGTTTATGATCAAAGCAAAGTAAAGTTTGAATCTCCTAAAGAGGTGATATTTATAGGTTTAAAACGACGGTTCTGTGTCACTAGTGGCCTACCGGCAACTGACAAACATTGATGGTTTTTTGGAACCGAACCGACGGGACGTTTCGGTCACATCCATCGCTTATGTCATGGGGACGACATCATGATCGAGGGATCGAGGCTCAAATCGTTTCTTATCATTTCATTCTAATAAACGCGGGGACTATATGTATACGGTTAAAATCGACCACACCCGATTTTACGGGCTCGAGGCATGTCTCGAAAGTGAGCCAATATCAGAGCATGTTCGAGCTCGAAGAATACGAAGACTGAGGGATCGAGATCAGGCTAAATTGACACCAAAGTAACAGAATCACGAGATATCCGCAATCGACCACCAATCTCGGCGAGATTCTCGGAACTGGCAAAACCATTAACGGTTGTTGATATCAATCATGTATTTTATTTCCAAAATTAGAGTTATACCTTATATAGGATTCCTCTACTATATAAAGAGGAACCTTTTTCATTTGCAAGAAATCATCATTATCATACACAACTATCCCTTACGCAACTGCTGAGAAATACAAAACACTCTGCTCTTTTACTCGTTCTTAACCCTTCATTGTTCATACAATTCTTATTGTTCATATTATTCTTGTTTTTCTTGCTGTTCTTGGCACTCGATCTTGAGCCTAATCTAGATCGGGGTCGATAACTCGTAATTACACTGGTTTGATTCATTTCAATCGTTTAATTCCTTTATTTATTTAACTATTTATCAATTGGCATTGAACTAGATCACGTATCATTATAACCACATTACAAGTTTAATTGTTATTCGTATTTCGAGGCAAACACGTTGGTCCATAAACTCTGTTATTTTATGAGGATTTACATCTGAGTTAAGGTCGTAACAACAAAGGGAGGAGTATGATATATTTTGAGAAAAGAAAGAAATGAACGTACACGGTAAAATCTGTCTATCGTGACAATAAATACTTATCAAATATACAAGAGTTTGTTCATGATATAATGCCCAAAAAGGCTTTCACTTATGAACAATATCATTAATTAGACTACAAAATTAATTATTTTCTTAATCTAATCCTAGAGTAGAAATTGCCAAATTTTCTCTCGAATAGAGTCTTTAGTCTATCTTCTTTTAATTCTATTAAGAACCAAAAAATTGCGAGTATTTACACATGCGCCTGCCAGACATGAGAGGGAAATAGGATTTACACATAAGAGACGAAGAAAAGAGAAAAAACAAATAGAGAGAAATGAGCCCAGATAAAGACACTTTTTGCCGATTGAGGGGCATAGTCCTCTCCACCACTGAGTTCCTTTTTTTCAACGCTAAAAAAAAATGGCCAACAAGTCATTTCACTGTCGTCACCTTACAAATTCAACGTATTTATTTCCCTTTTCCGTCCATTATAATCGCCGCCGTACAAAGCACTTTCTCTCTCCAGTTCATATACACTCATTTCTCTCTCTCTCTCTAAGTTAGTTTTTTTTTTAAATGAAAAACAAATTCCTTTCTAATTCCTAAAAGCCTATACGTTCATATATGATTATGATTAGTGTTGTGTTCAGCAATTGAAAACTTTCTCTCTAAGCAATGGGGTCCACCTCTGGGGACACCGGAGGCGGTGGTTCTCCGGCACTGGCACCTGCTCCGATGCCAAGCGCAACTGCTCCACCGCCTTTTCTGGTGAAGACTTACGATATGGTAGATGACCCGAGTACTGGCAAGATTGTCTCGTGGGGTCCCACCAATAATAGCTTTGTGGTTTGGGATCCGCCTGAGTTCGCCAAGGACTTACTGCCCAAGTATTTTAAGCACAATAACTTCTCCAGCTTCGTTCGTCAGTTAAACACTTATGTATGCATTTTTCTTTTTCTTTTTTGATTGATTTTGACTTAATATTGTGCTCTTTATGAAAGTAGAGTTGTTCTTGGTTGTGCTTTTGTTGATTGCAAACGGAAAGCATTATGATGTCAATCTTGTCATTGGTAAAGTTTGTGATAGAAATTATTAACTATGTATTTGAATTTAAGTAGAAAGAAGATTCTTATGCATGTATGGGTCGAAATCTAACTATATCAGAACGACCTTAAAGATCGATGGTGAGAAAGCGGTTAGGCCGTGATGGAGCATACGAAAGGCCATAACGACGCATTCCACGACCATGGCCGAGGTTGATTCGCCAGAGGACCTTTGCAACGCAATACGTGCTGCGGCGCCCAGGGGGGTCGACTTGAAGTACCAATGAACACCCACAGTATGCAGGTTAATGACTGCCGGATAAATGGAAAAGCCTAGTATATATACTAGGTGATGGATTGGAGGAAGGGCTTTGGGGAATCTTCCTTCCCCCGGTGGAATAGAACACATAACACACCCTGTAAGAAACAGACTGAGAGTCTTATTACTGGTTCTCTTTGTAATGGAATTATGAAATCAATAAAACATTAGTCGTTAGCAATGGCTTTTCTTCTCTCTCGTCTTTACTCCGCATTGTTTGGTAACGACATAGAGAATGTGGGTTTTATACACATATATATGTTCAATAGCATTCATGATCTTACTAAGGTCGTAAGCTTGATTTCATTGAGCCTTTCCTACTTAAGATTTTTCGATCTAGCGTCAATTAACCTTGGCTAGGATTTATCCTCTATCGTTTTATTAAGTTAGTTTAACAAAAAGGTTCCATACTTTTTTGGTCAAACAATTTGGCGCCGTCTGTTGGGATTTCCTAGCCAAAGCCTTAGTTCTCACTAGATCCGGCAAACCAACCAAGAATGAAGGCATCACACGAAACCAAAAGCACATTGCGAGCATGAACCATGCAGTGAGGCTGCAACCTACATGTCGAGCACACTCATGACAATACTTCCAGGTCAGTAGCCCACGCGTAGTAATCTTACAATACAGAAGGATGCTTATTGTGCAACCTACCGTTGAAATGACTTCCATTTTCATGCCTATGATATGACTTGTATTACTGTTTCTTCGGCTCGCCCGGGGATGAGACAAACTGGGGCTCAAACTCAAGGGCATAATGGGTGAAGCGAATCATCCTCTCAAGGAACACACAATCCAAAATAGCAGTGAGGTGCGCACGAAGCTAGCATCGGGTCCAGAAACTATCACCGGCGAAGAAGAACACGAACAACCCCACCGCACTCATCAGCCAACCGGCTAGCACAAGTAACAAACGGTCCCTAATACCTTCAATTCATTTTTCCTTTTACAAAAGCGGTGAGGTGAAGAGCAAGGATGCTCACTAACCGGCTAGCTCAACTCAGGCAGAGAAATAAGCGAAGGGACTAAGCGATACCGCCCCCACAATTCCTCACCGCAGCAGCGGGCAAACAAAGGAGAACTCCGCACCATGCCGTTGGCATAAATAATCGGCGGATGGTTCGGAACGAATTGGCACCGACGAGAAACAAACTCCATAAACAAAAGATTGTTCGGCAAACTCGAAAATGTCCCAACACAGGTAAAACGTGGGTATCGAGAGTTCGCCCATATGATTCGCCACAGGTCTACAACGGCTACCCGCCCCGCAGTATACACCACATGAACCTCTCAGCACCAGGCTCATCGTCGGCCTTGCCAACCGTATTTCTAGACCACACGGTGAAGGAACTGCACGGACTGGGACTCACTCCGGAGCATGCATAAACCAACACCTGAAACTCTCAACGGAAGACAAGGTCGCTAGCCATTCTCCTACGCCACACCTTGAGTCGCCATGATAAAAACTCGACCTCGTTCGAGTCGCCAAGAATCAAAATCGACCTTGCTCGAGTCTCTACGATTAAAACTCGACCTCGCTCGAGTCGCCAAGAATCAAACTCGACCTCACTCGAGTCGCCTTGATTAAAACTCAATCTCGCTCGAGTCGCCACGATTCAAACTCGACCTCACTCGAGTCGCCATGATTAAAACTCGACCTCGCTTGAGTCGCCACGAATCAAACTCGACCTCGTTCGAGTCGCCACGATTAAAACTCGCTCTCGCTTGAGTCGCCACAATTAGATCTCGACCTCGCTCTAGTCGCCACGATTAGATCTCGACCTCGCTCGAGTCACCAAGAATAAAACTCGACCTCGCTCGAGTCGCCAAGAATAAATCTCGACCTCACTCGAGTCGCCACGATTAAAACTCGACCTTGCGCGAGTCGCCAAGAATCAAACTCGACCTCGCTCGAGTCGCCAAGAATCAAACTCGACCTCACTCGAGTCTCCAAGAATCAAACTCGACCTCGATTAAAACTCGACCTCACTCAAGTCACCACGATTAAAACTCGACCTCGTTTGAGTCGCCAAAATTGAACTTGATCGCTCTCGCCTCTAAAACATTCGACCTCGCTCGAAATTCAAGTTTGCGATTCATCGCTCTGCCTATCGGCAACTCCAGGCAGAACGATGAAGGGACTAGGTATACGGAGAATTTGTCAAATGTATGCATTAAACAAGCATGTAACGTTCGCCAAATAATATGAATAAGAAAATAAGCATACAACATTCTTCGCACAACTCCAAATCGTTCTACATTTATCATCGTGCATTCGACCTCGCTCGAATAATTTACATTTGACCACGCTCGAATAATTTACGTTCGACCTCGCTCGAATCATTTACGTTTGACCTCGCTCGAATAATTTACGTCGACCTTGCTCAAATCATTTACGTTCGACCTCTCTCGAATCATTTACGCTCGACCTCGCTCGAATCATTTACGCTCGACCTCGCTCGAATCATTTATGTTTGACCTTCGCTTGAATAATTTACATTCGACCTCGCTTGAGTTAAGTAAAGCCGACTGCGGTCGAGTCAAATAAACTTGACCCTGTTCAAAGCGAATCAATTCGACCTCATTCGAATAAGGTAAAACCATTTCGCTCGAGGAAAGCGAACATGAACCATGCCAAATCTCGGTATTAAAAATAGGGAGTAATCGCAAAAAGGCCCGAAAAATCAACTCCAAAAAGAAAGGAAAAGAAAGAAAAGCCAGAGACATACAACCTAAAACAAAGTGAATTTTATTCAAAAATTTACACACAGCAGGCCTAAACAAGCCTCTAAAAACGGCAATACAACGACAAACGATGCCAAGGAAAGAACAAAAAAAAAAGGGAAACAAGTACAAAAAAACACAAATCTCACTCTGCCGCGTCTCCACCATTCTCATCGGCACTTCCACCATCAGAGAACCCATCTTCAACTTCGACATCACCGTCGGCCTCCGGCGTCGCTGGATCATAGCCACAAGCAAGCCGAGCTTCGCGCGAGCATCTTCAAAGGCAGCCTTAGGTACACGCCCCGCCATCCACAAATCCTTGTAAATGTCTCGCTGGGCCTCGGCGTGAACCCACGTCTCATATAAGTGACGAGGAACGAAAGCATGGGCAACTTCTTGAGGGGCTTGATCCAACAGCTGGGCTTTCTCGGCCTTCAAGGCCGCCGCTTTGTCACCCAAGCTCGACGCATCCCGCTCGAGCTCGCCAATACGCTCTTTGAGCCTGGCCTCCTTTATCATGGTCGTCCCCCTCTCAGCTTCTCGCCCAGATCTGAGGATGTGCATAGTGTCTTCCAGCACCTCCGCCCTCGCTGTAGCCGCGATCTGGGCACCCTCAGCCTTCTCCAACTCCGCTACTTTCCTCTCCAAATCAACAACCTTTTCAGTCCACTCCTCGCTTAGAATGGCAACCCTGGCTTCGTTCTGCTCGAGCTCAGCTCGCAAGGACGATAACCTCGCTTGAAGATCCTCGCACTCCGCCGCGACGCCTTTGCCCACCTCAAGCTCCTCATCCTTAACCCTGATCAATCCCTAAAGGTCGCTACATCTGCGGATAGACCGCATCAGGTCCTCATATTTCTTCTCCAGTTCCTCCCTAAGAGACCGAGTATCACCACTCGCTCTAAGCTGCATGTGCATATCTCAGCACTTGTTGAGAAATCGGCGATACTTCTCAGCTATCTTCAGAAAGATTACAGCCCGAGTCTCGGCTCGACGAGCACTCTCAATCTCTAGTATGTAAGTCTAAAAAAAAAGGAGAGACAGAAGAAGAAAAGAGTCAGCAAAAACAAAAGACACAAAATAGCGGAAGGAAAAGAAAAAAGCTCACCCGTAAGGCCATCCCTCCCACGCAGCGTGAGAAACCAGAGTCGCTGAGGTCCCGAAGAGATCGGCTTTCAGCGGCGGAACATAGGAGATCGAATTGCTCCACCAAATCCGTCGTGTTCTCCAAAATATTAAGGTCCGACGGGATCTCGACCACCGGCAACAACCTCGACCCTGGTAAAACCCTCTTCAAACAACCACATATCCTCAGGGTCGATGTCCGATTCGGGCTCGTAATCATCCACCTCAACACCTTTCAATCTCGTCAACCAGAGAGGTGCGAGCCTGCTGAGACGAGGAAGGACCACTCTGAACAGTGGTGGCAGCCGTCGAACCCTGTCGCCGCATCACAACGACCTCCTCCGTCCTTGGTTCAGGTAGCACCTTCGCTCCCTGGGCGGCCTTCCCAGCCTCTCTCACATTTTCTGACACCGCCCCCTGCAGGGTTAGCCCTCAAGGGCACATTGCTCGAAGGTGTCCCGTCCGATGTTATCCTCCGCCTCTTTGATGGGGTCTCTTGATCGCATCACGAGAGGATTCACCCACCGAGCGAACAATAGGAGTCGGGGAGCTTGAGCGAGGAACATTCTCAGCGCGACCAGTCCCAGATGCTGACTCAATCGATGCATCGGTCTGATTCCGAGCACCCTCATCAACGGCCACCTGAAGCGCCGACCTAGCAGAGGAGGCCGGTTGGCGGAAGGCAAGAGCAGGGGACCTTGCCCTTCTCGCCCCTCTCCGACCTGTCAAAAACAATACGCAACTCCATGTAACTATCAAGCAAAGAAGAATGCAGGGCGAAAGGTGTGGCTATGGCTAAGACAAAGCGACTTACTAACAGAAGGTCTGCGCCCAAACCTCTCGTGGAAACGCGTCCATTCGCGAACCCCTACTGTATGAGGCAGAATCGAAGCCACCCATTCGCGGATGTCCCCGACTAGCGGAGGGGGCAACCTCTCAGCTGCAGCAAAAATGGAACGGGCAAACAACCAACAACAGTCAGTCAGCGAGATCACAAGATATGAATAAGCAATCGACGTAGTAAAAAATGAAAGGCGAAGAAATACTCATGGGAAAAATTCCACGTCTCAGGAAACCCGGCAGGATTAGACACCTGATGTTCCGTGCGGACGTAGAAAAAACTCTCCCAAAAGCGACGATTGGTTTTATCATCCATTCCGACTACCAAGCTCTTCGTACCTCGATGGCGGAGGTGCAACATAGTGCCCCTTTGGAAGCTGGGGATGAAGAGATGCATCATGTGTCGGAGGGAGACGCCACGGCCCGCCAGCTCCGCATATTTGTTGAGCATCAGAAAGAGTTTGTATATGTATGGGGTAAGCTGGGTCGGGCATACCTCATAGAAGCGGCAGAAGTCCGCAACCAATGAGGGAAGAAGGAGCGTGTATCCAATAACGAAAGGGTACACATAGAAGACGCAGTACCCTGAACTATATCACCTTCTGCCGGAACAAGTTTGATGTGTTCCGGGATCCTCCACTTGATTTAGAAGGTAGCAACTGCCACAGCATCCATTATAGAGAGCACCGACTCATGCTCATCTTTGG
The DNA here is from genome assembly GCA_005239495.1 of Nicotiana undulata. Classification (NCBI taxonomy): domain Eukaryota; kingdom Viridiplantae; phylum Streptophyta; class Magnoliopsida; order Solanales; family Solanaceae; genus Nicotiana; species Nicotiana undulata. Next base: position 32,346 of record ML274832.1, on the reverse strand, counting down.
TGGCATGGTTAAAGTCATTCTGTGGCTTCCCCAGGCGGGGCACCACCTCATCCACCGTCGGAAAACTCTCGTCTTCCGTTAAACTCACTCCCTCGTCAAGGGAGGGGGCAGCATTCTCCGGCACCGGAGCATTGACAATTGGGTTAGGGTTCGAAGAAGAACTAGCCATTGCAAATGAATGCAGAAGTTGGGGATATAGAAGAAGATTTATGACAGTCACGAAGGTTGTCTGCGTTTTTGAGAAGTATGAACAAGCGAGAAAGAGCAGGTGCTTTCAGAGGTTTTTTCTTGAAAACGATTTGAGTAATGCCATGCCAGGATAGAGGCCTCCTATTTATAGAGACAGAAACGCCGATTTGCAAAAATGAAGTGCCGCTTTTTTCAAAAAGTAACGGGAGGGGAACAAGAAACGATGCCACGCTCAGCAAACGTGCGCCATAATGACACTTGACGAATTTATTGTCATTCCAACTGACGCACTGGTCTGACGGTTCATCCAGAACGTCACATCACTACCCCTCAGGGAAACGCTCGCTCTTCGGCCAAAACGTTCAGATTTCTGTGCTAATATTGGCAAAGTCCGCTCACCGTGCTCGCCCAATGCCGACCACCATAGGCGAAGGGACTAACTGTATAGGTCGAAATCTGACCACATGAGAACGACCTTAAGGATCAATGGTGAGAAAGAGGTTAGGTCGTGATGGCGTCTACGAAAGGCCGTAACGACGCATTCCACGACTATGGCCAAAGTTGATTCGCCAGAGGACCTTTGCAACGGAGTACGTGCTGCGGCGCCCAGGGGGGTCGACTTGAAGTACCAATGAACACCCACAGTATGCAGGTTAATGACCGCTCGATAAATGGAAAAGGCTAGTATATATACTAGGTGATAGATTGGAGGAAGGGCTCTGGGGAATCTTCCTTCCCCCAGTGGAATAGAACACATAACACACCTTGTAAGAAACAGACTGAGAGTCTTATTACTGGTTCTCTTTGTAATGGAATTATGAAATCAATAAAACATTAGTCGTTAGCAATGGCTTTTCTTCTCTCTCGTCTTTACTCCACATTGTTTGGTAACGACTTAGCGAATGTGGGTTTTATACACATATATATGTTCAATAGCATTCATGATCTTACTAAGGTCGTAAGCTTGATTTCATTGAGCCTTTCCTACTTAAGATCTTTCGATCTAGCGTCAATTAACCTTGGCTAGGATTTATCCTCTATCGTTTTATTAAGTTAGTTTAATAGAAAGGTTCCATACGTTTTTGGACAAACAATGCAGGACAAATTGATTGATTGATTGGTATGATATTTTGTGGATTAGTTTAGGTATCATCGGAATTGCAGCTCTTTCATCTAGAGGTGAGTGAAAGATGCTGATTCAGTGTCTTAATCCCTTCTTCCATCGTCTCTAGTAATGACACTGTTGTCAACGTATACAACCATATGGAGGCAGTATAGAAATTTGATAGCAGAAGAAGCAATTCAACATGCTAGGGGACGGGTCAATCCAAATTCATGTTCTAGTGATGTGGACAGAGAATGCGGACATATTGTTGACATGACATACACAATGACCTCTGTACATGTGGCGTGTGAAGTTACGCGACAGTTAGTGATAGGGACAGAGATGCCAAATGTGGGCGCATGCACCAGGGAACAGTGAGCTCTTTGGATCACTATGTTAGTTCTTTCGAGATGAAACTCCTATGTCAGTTTACCGATTTGATGATGAGACTGAAACAAATTTTGAGACTATGAATGAACTGCTTCTTAAACTTGCACAAAAGATTGCATGACTAGTATTGGCCTAGATTCAGATATTATCTTCCAGCGCTGATAGTTAAAAAGAGATGAGCATAGAGAAAACTACTTGTTTTGATAATTGAAACTCAATACAATGTGGCTCCTTATATAGGAGTCATTATCCTATTCTCACAAGTAAGAGCCTGATAAGTGCGGCAATGAAGTGTGTGTTTTTTTCTAAGCATCCTAAGATTGTATTACTCCTAAGCGACATCTCATCATGCTTACTTGTTCTTTGAGGCTAAATAACTTTTCCTGTGCCATTTGCCACCTAAAATTTATTCAAGAGATAAGGTGATGCATTGAGTTTGAATGGAGCTCTAATTTCTTGTAGATTTTCTTCGATTTTGTAAGGTATTTTAGCTGGTCATATTGATCACCAAACGAGCCACTTGTGAAGTATCTTTCTTTCTTTCTTTTCCTACTTGAATAATTACCATTTATTAGAATAATATAACTTAATACCTACCTGCATAGGGAACCTCTAGCATGTCCTCTATAATATTTATTTCGTTTGCAACAAACGGGGTTTTAGAAAGGTTGAACCAGACCGTTGGGAATTTGCTAATGAGGGATTCTTAAGAGGTCAGAAGCATCTGCTTAGAAATATTAGCAGGCGCAAGCCTGCTCATGGACACAGTCAGCAGCAGCTACATGGTCAGAGTGCGTCGGTTGGGGTTTGTGTTGAGGTTGGAAAGTTTGGACTTGAGGAAGAGGTTGAGAGGCTGAAAAGGGACAAGAATGTGCTTATGCAAGAGCTGGTTAAGCTGAGACAACAGCAGCAGACTACCGATAATCAGATGCAAACAATGGTGCAGAGCCTTCAGGTTATGGAGCAGCGGCAGCAACAGATGATGTCATTCCTGGCAAAAGTTGTTAACAGCCCTGGATTCTTGGCACAGTTTGTACAAAAGCAAAATGATAGCAATAGGCGGGCAATGGAAGGCAACAAGAAACGCAGGATTAAACAAGATTTTCCTTCAGATGATCTTTCTGTTACCCCTGCTGATGGACAGATTGTGAAGTACCAGCCTGTAATGAATGAGGCGGCAAAAGCAATTCTTAGGCAGATAATGAAACAAGATTCTTCCCCAAGGTTAGAGAACTTCAGCAACAGTCCTGAAAGTGTACTCATTTGTGATGGTTCACCCCAATCCAATGCATTAGACAGTGGAAGTTCCAACCGAGTTTCAGGAGTCACTCTTCAGGAAGTTCCACCCACTTCTGCCCATCCATTTGCAAGTGCAACTTCAGCTGTTGCTGGTCAAAGTTCATCGGCTTCCATATCTGAGATCCAGTCATCTCCTCTCGGTAAATCTTCTGAAATTGCCGACATTCAATTTTCAGATATATGTTCCCTGGTTGGAGGGCACGACTTACCTCCTGTTTCGCTGTCTCCATCAGATATGACTATGCCTGAGCTCTCACAGCTACAAGAAATTGTACCTGTAAACAATATGGATACTGATGGACCAGAGATGGAGAATGGTTCTTTCATGGATCCCACATTGGGTGGAAATGGAAACTTGCCATTGGGAATTGATACTTTTTCTCCCGATCCTCAAAACGAGTGGCAGAGTACCTTGATGGACAATATAGGAGAGCTTCCTAGTTTGGGTGATCCCTTTTGGGAAAAGTTTCTTCAAAGCCCACTCCCTACCGAGACAGAAGAGATGGACTCGGTTGAAATAGAAGATATTAAGACAACTGAAACTGAGCCGCTAGAAAATGGATGGGACAAAGCTCAGCACATGGAACATCTCACTGAACAAATGGAGCTACTAACATCAAACAATAAAAGGGTATGATAAAGGTCACCATAGAAAATGTACATGAGGTAATCTAGAAATCTCATCTCTTAGTTGTTTTGGATCATGGGCAGCTTCCCATAAGATATTAGCTCTAATACCTGCTTTCACCTTTGCTCCTGGATTTCGCTGCATATATGGAAACTTGTTTAGCTCCGTGATTCATCTGGATTGGTATCATGTGGTTCACCTCAATTTTTTTGTTTCTTCCTTACATAAAGCAGAATGGACCTACCATAGTAATTTTTTTATGGAGGTTTCCTTTTTCCCTTTTTAGTTTTTCACTGTATAAGTCTCTGGTCATACAAGTTTGTAGAAATTACAGGCCTCTTAATGTTGCTAACCGGCAGATGCCCTTTTAACCTTCTATGTACTAGTCTGTTAGCAACACCTTTCATTGCAAGATTGTTGGCTTTGAAGAGAACCTAATTTATTGGTTGTGCTTCGTGGCAAATTATGTGCCTCTGTGTTTAGTAGTAATTTGCCTCCGTGAGTTGATTACATGAGAAGTTAGATTCTCAAGTCTTCACAACAACTTAAGAATCTTTCTTGGAGGGTAGTTGGAAAAGTTGTGCAATCCTGGGAGAAAAAACTTACCCAAGTCAATGCAAGATTGTAACCCGTAGCTTGCTGGGGCTTTCGCTGTAGTTGGTTAAACATCAAACGCATGTGTTAATAAGAGAAAGCACTTGGTTTTGGGTTTCTGTGATGGTCTTGTGTGTTTGGCTGGACAGAGATTTTCCAAAAACTATTTTCTGAACTGTGAGAAGTCTCACTAAGATGTGATGGATTTTGTTGTGTTTCGCACTGTTAGGTATGTATTCATTGTGTAGTAGATTGAAATATGTCCTTGGAGTTAGTCATAGCCAATGATGGCGTTATTAAAAAAATATGATGTGACTATATCATAATGTGATTTCAGGTTGATGTCATGGTATGAAAATAACTTGATCTAGTTGTCAGTTGGACATATTGAACTCGGTACAAACATGTGCTATCTATCTATGAATGGATTGGGTTGGTAATGAGTTGTTTAACTTGGACTGCTATACTAGATATACCCATTTTGCGGGTGGGCATTGTATATAAGGAAAATGGTAGTCATTTGTTAATGTGGCATGCCAACAAGTGCATGAAATGACTTAACGATTTCATCATCACCCTCACTTTCATCCTCCACAAGTTTAGCTTCTCTAATCATTGAAAATAATGGTCATAGAAGTGGCAGAAAAGTCTACATGATTACCCATTTTGTGACTAAACTTCAAAATGCTTCTTCAGAGTAGGTGGTCCATAATTGAATCTAGTTAGCATCATTCAAAAGGAGCAAGTTTTAGGCAGCGAATTAGTAGTACATAAAGCTTGCTGAATAAAAGGATGTTGAAGTAGCTGTTGGGCTGTCCATCTTCTTTGAGGGTCATTTATGTATAAAAAATCTCAGAAACTTTAAGAGTTGATCGATATGCATAGAAACCTATTGACTGTCATCTTTAAATCGTCATATGCATATTCAAGAAACAGTTGGGATGTTGTTCTCGATGCTTATGTGATATGTCTACTCCAAAGTACTGAACCGAACCAACCTCTTAGATATGTGAAATTGAACGTGGGAGATGTGCACATTTTACAGTCTAAATTCACTTTTCCATAAGACAAAGCTCTTTCCAAATTATTATTTGATGTGGAAAAGCTCTCCTAAAAGGGGGTTAACTTTGTATTTCCAAATTATTAAATCCTTTTTTGACGAGCAGAGGGTAATTTCCTCCTCTAGTTCAGTGCTTTATTCCTCTACATTAAAGGTGTGCATTCGAATCGATTTATCGATAAATCGAATCGATTATTATCAGTTTATCGATTTATCGATTTCGATTTCGATTTCGAAATTTTCCTTGAGTTATCGATTTCGATATCGATTTGTCCTCTTCAGTTAAGAACCGATAAGATATACTAAAAAGACAAATATACCCTTATTCTATAATACTCTTTCCTTTACCCTAAGTCCCTAACCTTATTGTTTCCTCTACTCATTCTTTAGTTTCTGCCAAAATGTGTATACAGCTTATTTGTTCTATTCGAAAGCATTTGGTGACATGCTAGTACTTCGTTTTAATTTGTCTTAATTTTTCCTTTCTTTTCATCTGTGTTTAGCCAGCTCAAATTTGACAAAAAGTTGTCATCTTAAAAGGATAATTACCGTACTAAAGACAGAAAGAAAACAGTAATCAGTTCAGAATAATTAACTAAGGTCTAGTTGTGTAAAGAAATAAGCTTGTAATTATATGCACATATAGATATCTAGTCCTATTTGCATAGTTTTTCTATTCGAAAAGAGTACGGTTTATATTTTTCTTTCATTTGGTGAAAAAAGCATATCGGTAATTGCATCTGAACTTTTCAATTGCATAGTTAACGGGTCAATTGATTTTTTGGTTCTTTACAAATTTATTTTTAGTTTTGTGACCCTATCAATTTTACACATGAGAGATTTACTTTTACACGTAAGAGATCTATCTTTTACACATAAGAGATCTAAAAAGGTTATTTTCTTAAATTGAAAATTGTTTAAAGGCATGATACACAAATAGCACTAACTTTTCGGGGGTTCTGAAGCAAGCTTTAAGATATATTTAATGTGTCTCCGTGCACTTGCGCCTATTAATTCGATTAATGTTTCCTTCCATATGAAAAAGTTGCTATCCAAGAACTAATTAAGATAAATACTTTAGTTTCGTTGCATGTGCCCGTTGACACATTTTTATGTTATAAACGGTATTCGTCTTATTTTAGCTTTTATTGTCTATATTAGTTAGGCGTGTTTATAGCAATATACTTTTCGTGGAATCCCGCAAATTTTCTTATTGGTGTAATCCATAACCGAATCGATAAGCCCCTAAAATCGATAAATCGAAATCGAAAAAATCGAAACCTTATTGAAACGATAACAATAAGCATATGTACAAATCGATAATCGATAAGTAATTATCGATAAGGGTCAAAATCGAATCGATAAATCGAATGCACACCCCTACTCTACATGGATGCACCCAAGTAATTTCTTAAATCTTGATACAACTTTTAAGGTTAATTTAACAATGACAACTACTAGTAAAGACATAATTTAAAAGGCTTGATTATTACATTCTTTATTATTATTTTCTTAAAGCAAGGAACAATATTTTTAGTTTCTGCAACTATATTCTACTCCCAAAAGATAAAGAAACATCTAACACGAACTGAGATGATATTCTAATGAAATTTAAATTCGAAAATACATATATGCAATTGTACACTCTTCTCTATGTATACGGGCAAAATCGGAAATGACCGATCTTGTGGTTTCTACGACATTCCGAGCATGGTCTTGATGATATCAAGGCAAGACCCCGAAGATCAACTCCGAGGTGAATTCCCCGAGGATCGACACCGAGGCATCAATGTACATCGGTATAGAGTGGAGATCAGAGCCCGTCGCAAAAAGGCGCGGGACTCCCAAGAATGCTTTTCTAAGGCTGACAAACACCTGAAAGAATAGTACAAGTCTGTACCAGACCATTGAATAGGTTTACTAGCTATTTACTTTTGTAATAATTGTACATGTACCTTGTTGGGATTCCCCCGCCTATATAAAGGGTATCCTTATCATTCCTTGCACACACAATATTGAATACAAGAACATTCTCTGCTCTCTAACTTAAACATTCTCCACTAATGATCTCTTTAATTTATTGTTTACATTTATTATGTTCTATTGATTATTCTTCATTTATTACACATCACTGATCATAAATAGCCGCCTTCGAGGCCCATAGAATTGTTATAGCTCCATCGACCATCCACTGTTAATACAAGCCTCGATCTCAAGGCCCTATTTCGGTCATCTCAAACCCGACATAGGGCAGTTGGTTAACTTTGCTCTCTTTAATTCTTATCTTATTTCCTTATTCACACTTAGCATCTATTCCTTAACAACTAGTATTAAAATTAATCACATATTTTTAGAACCACAAAATCAAATCTAATTGTAATTACCATTTTCAAGGTAAACAGTTTGGCACCTACCGTGGGGCTAAAAATAGTAGTGATTGTCTTAGTGTTGGTCTACTGAAAATCACGAGTTATTCTTCACACTTTTTCTTGTCCAAGAACCTTTGATTTCAGGTCAAAATGTCTAACTCAGTAAATGCACACGAAAACAACGGCTTTGAGGACCATGGAGTGAATGGTGTAGCTGTTTCAGGCGCTGGTGTACCACTGCAAAACCCTGAGAACACACCGAAGCCAATTCCCATGGACGTGGGCTCGCGCAACGCCCAACACGTCGATATAAACTCTAGCACTGACGGGGGTACACGCCGAGAAAACGAACATGAGGTTCAGAAAACTCCAGCTCGAGAGGAAAGAGAGGTTCGCCTTCACGTCATTTTTGAAATGTTGCAGGCACAACAATTGGCGATTGCTCAGCTGCAAAGCCACCAAAAAACTCCAAGTGCAGCAGCATCAGAAACGGCTCTTCGAGTCGAACATGCATCGGGGAGGTCGAGCAACAACGGGTCGGCAACCGACTCCGCGGTTATGAAAATACTCGAGGGCCTCACGAAGAGGATTGAGTCAAGGTTGCCAGAGAGAAAACCAAGGCCATTTTAGGAAAGATATCAACCATAGGGCAAATCAAGGTCAGAATCCTGGAGGACTTGTGAACAAAGTCGGGTTTAGTAGGAGCACAGGGCCGGCAAAGGAGCTTCGATTATCCGAGTGCAACTTCGACATTGGCGTTTCAGACATCGTATCGGCCATAGGGAAAATCAAAGATACCAGATGGCCAAAACCTATACTATCAGACCCTTCCTAGAGGAACCCTAACTTGGTGTGCGAGTTTCACGTCACGCACGGTCATAGGATCGAAGACTGTAGACAGCTCCGAGAAGAAGTAGCCTGATTAGTTAGCAAAGGGCACCTCTAAGAATTCGTCAGCGGCCAAGCTGTAAACCACTTTCGGGGAAGAAAAACAGACCTGAGGGGCGGAATGGGAAAACCTTAGCACACTGTTCATATGATCATCGGGGGAACCGACGCTCCTCAAGGATCCGTGATCAAGCAGACAAAGGTATCTGTTGCAACAGTAGGGAAAATTCGGGGCCGCATGCCCGAAGACATCATTGCATTTAGTGAAGAGGACTTCGAGACCTTGTCTCATCCACATAACGATGCACTGGTAATTTCTTTCCTCTTGAATAACATTCAAATTAAACGTGTACTCGTGGATCCAGGTAGTTCGGCCAACGTAAGCAGGTCGAAAGTGGTGGAGCAGCTCGGACTGCTCGATCAAGTCATACTTGCCTCCCGAGTCCTCAGTGGATTCAACATGGCCGGTGAAGCGACTAAGGGGGAGATCACCCTCCCGATCAACATGTCCGGTACAGTTCAAAATGACAAATTCTATATCACTAAAGGTGACATGAGGTACAATGCATTGCTTGGGAGGCCATAGATACACAACATGAGGGCAGTGCCATCAACTCTTTATATGATGAAGTTTCGAACAAAAGACGGTATAAAAATAGTATATGGGGAGCAACATGCGGCAAGGGAAATGTTCGACGCACGACGAGGTACCAACATCCAGGCCCTCCACCTCGGAGGAGCCGGAGGGCAAACAGATCCCCGAGGAAGACGAGGAAGACTTCCTCGCTCCCAGAACCTTTGTTGCCCCCGAAGATTCGGATGCAACTAACTCGATAATTGAAGAGCTGGAGCAGGCTGTACTGGTCGAACACCTCCCAGATCGAAAGGTATACCTGGGAACGGGATTAACCCCCGAACTCAGGAAAAAGCTCATTCAATTTCTTATTAATAACATCGATTGCTTTGCTTGGTCCCATTTAGACAATTGAAGAGCTGGAGCAGGCTGTACTGGTCGAACACCTCCCAGATCGAAAGGTATACCTGGGAACGGGATTAACCCCCGAACTCAGGAAAAAGCTCATTCAATTTCTTATTAATAACATCGATTGCTTTGCTTGGTCCCATTTAGACAATTGAAGAGCTGGAGCAGGCTGTACTGGTCGAACACCTCCCAGATCGAAAGGTATACCTGGGAACGGGATTAACCCCCGAACTCAGGAAAAAGCTCATTCAATTTCTTATTAATAACATCGATTGCTTTGCTTGGTCCCATTTAGACATGACAGGGATCCCGCCGGAAATAACCACATATCGACTGAGCGTCGATCCCAGGTTCAAACCGGTGAAGCAAAAAAGAAGACCTCAGTTCGAGGTAAACACATGCGTTCATCAAGGACGAGGTAACAAAGCTCCTTAAAATAGGGTCTATTAGGGATGTAAAATACCCCAATTGGTTGGCCAATGTGGTAGTAGTCCCCAAGAAGGGGAACAAGTTAAGAATGTGCGTAGATGATAAAGACTTGAATAAAGCATGCCCCAAAGACGCATTCCCATTGCCCAACATCGACCACTTGATCGATGCTACGGCCGGCTACGAGATCCTCACCTTTCACGATGCCTACTCGGGGTATAATCAAATTCAGATGAACCCCGAGGATAGGGAAAATACTTCATTCATCACGAAGTATGGTACGTACTTTTACAATGTGATGCCCTTCGGGCTAAAAAATACGGGAGCCACTTACCAACGCCTAGTTAATAAGATGTTTGAACATCAAATAGGCAAATCCATGGAAGTTTATATGATATGATAGTTAGGTCCCTGCGCGCAGAGGACCATTTGACTAACTTGCAGGAGACATTTTACATCCTCCGAAGCTACAACATGAAGCTCAACCCGGAGAAGTGTGCCTTTGGAGTAGGTTCAGGCAAATTTTTAGGTTTCAAGGTGTCAAACAGGGGGATTGAGATTAACCCCGACAAAATCAAAGTCATCGAGGAGATCACAATAGTAAACAATGTGAAGTTCGTACAACGGCTGACCGGGCGGATAGCGGCCTTGGGCCGATTCATATCGAGGTCGTCAGACAGGAGTCACCATTTCTTCTCTTTGCTAAAAAAGAAAACAGCTTCGAATGGACTCCGGAGTGCCAACAATTCTTAGAAGAGTTGAAGCGGTATCTATCAAGCCCATTTTTACTCCACACCCCAAAGGAGGATGAAGTGTTGTATTTGTACCTGGCTGTATCCCAGGTGGCGATGAGTGGTGTACTAGTTCGAGAGGAACGAGGTACGCAATTCCCTATTTACTATGTGAGTTGGACACTGGGAGACAAAGGGACCAGGTATCCACTCCTGGAAAAACTAGCTCTTGCATTAATAAGTGCATCTCAAAAATTAAAACCTTATTTTCAATGTCATCGCATTTGTGTTTTGACAACATACCCTCTTTGAAGCATATTGCATAAGCCCGAGTTATCAGGCCGACTGGCCAAATGGGCCATCAAACTCGGGAGGTATGACATCGAGTATCAACCCCGAACGGCTATCAAATCCCAAATTTTGGCGGATTTTGTGGCCGACTTTATGCCCACCCTTGTGCCCGAAGCAGAGAAAGAACTTCTGCTAAAGACGATCACATCTTCGAGGATATGGACCTTATTTACCAGCGGTGCCTCGAACGTGAAAGGGTCTGGGATCGGCATAGTTCTAAAGCCACCTACGGCGGCATAATTAGACAATCTATAAAAACTGCAAAATTGACTAACAACGAGGCCGAGTATGAGGCTATGATTGCAGATCTGGAATTGGCCAAAGGCCTAGGAGTCGAAGTCATCGAAGCAAAGTGTGATTCCCTTCTGGTGGTAAATCAGGTAAATGGGAGCTTCGAGGTTCGAGAAGACATGATGCATAGATACTTAGACAAAATTCAAATCACATTGCACCGCTTCAGAGAATGGACCCTGGTCCATATACCTCGAGAGAAAAACAGCGAGGCAGATGCCCTTGAAAACCTGAGATCATTTGTCGAACAAGACGACATACTCCCCGGGGCCGTGGTTCAGTTATCAAAATCAGTGATCGAGGAGGGCCACGCCGAAATCAACTACACTAGTCTGACATGGAATTGGAGAAATAAATACATCGATTATTTGAGAAGTGGGAAGTTACCCACAGACCCAAAAGAATCGAGGACCCTGCGAACCAAAGCATCTCGATTCTCACTTGACGAAAATGGAACTCTATACAAAAGGACCTTCGATGGACCCCTAGCGGTATGCCTGGGATCGGGGGACACAGATTACGTGCTCCGAGAAATCCACGAGGGCACCTGCGGAAATCACTCCGGCTCCAATTCTTTAGTCCGAAAGGTGATCAGAGCAGGTTACTATTGAGACAACATGGAGAAGGACGCCAAAGAATTCGTCCGAAAATGCGACAAATTCCAAAGATTCGCACCAATGATTAATCAACCCGCTGAACAACTACATTCAGTCTTGTCGCCGTGGTCGTTCATGAAGTGGGGGATGGACATCGTCGGACCCCTACCAACGGCACCAGGTAAAGCTAGATTCATTATATTTATGACTGACTATTTCTCGAAATGGGTAGAAGCACAGGCCTTCGAGAAGATAAGAGAAAAAGAAGTCATTAACTTCATATGGGACTATATCCTGTGCCGATTTGGGATCCCCTCCGAGATAACCTGCGACAACGGAAAGCAGTTCATCGAAAGCAAAATAAAAAAGTTCCTCGAAGATCATAAAATCAAAAGAATCCTATCGACGCCCTATCACCCATGTGCAAACAGTCAGGACGAATCCACAAACAAAACCATCATTCAGAACTTGAAAAAGAAGTTAGAAAATGCGAAAGGTAAATGGAGGGAAATGTTGCCCGAGGTACTATGGGCATACCGAATGACTCCAAAATCGAGCACAGGAGAGACACCATTTTCTTTGGTGTATGGGTCCGAGGCTTTGATACTGGTTAAGGTTGGGGAGCCAAGTGCCAGATTCTGGCACGCTACCGAGAGTTCAAACAACGAGGCTATGACTGAAACCCACGAACGATTAGACGAGAAGCGAGAAGCTTCACTGGTCCGAATGGCCGCCCAAAAACAAAGAATCAAAAGGTACTATAACAGGAGAACAAACCTCCGACATTTCGGAGTCGGGGACTTAGTCCTGAGAAAAGTCACCTTAAACACTCAAAACCCTAATGAAGGGAAACTAGGCCCGAGATGGGAAAGACTGTATCGTGTCCTCGGAGTAATCGGCAAAGGGTCCTACAAACTCGGCACCATGGAAGGCGAACTACTTCCAAGCAATTGGAACATATCAATGCTCAAACGTTATTATTGCTAAGGTAAAACCTTCTCCTTTTTCATTTGTGTATTCCACACTGAAATCTTTTACAGATGTCCGATGGAAGACATCAAAATATCATCCTACTCGAAGACCTTGGGTTTTAAAGCGTGCGTTGCACTCTTTTTCTTCGACCGGGTTTTATCCCAAAAAGGGTTTTTACTGGCGAGTTTTTTAACGAGGCAACATCTATATGCTACTTAAGAAGAACTCAACAAGTATCCAAGGTTCCTCTTCAACCAACCTCGAATACTAGGGGGCATCCCTCTCGGGAGACCACCTCTTCGGAGAAACCAAAATAAGCCAAAAGGGTCTCGGTAGGAAAATGATGTATTGGGCCAAACAATCAAAGGAACCGTGTCTGTATAGAATAATCGAACCCTCGAAGGCAAAAACATGTATACTTGTACCAAGTAATCAAAGGAGTATCTTTTACCATCAAAACGCTTCGCGCTTCAAAGAAATTGCTATTGTCCCAAGAAATGGCTCCAGGGCCAGAAATTTCCCGAACACTCGGTGACTTATGTCAAAACTCGAGGCCGTACGACCTCAGGGCCGGAAACTTCAAGCTCGAAATCTCTCGGTGAGGCGACACCAAGGTTTACAAAGAATGGCCCTCAAGCCAAATTTTACAAAGATTGACCCTCGAGCCAAAAGCTTTCGATGTCTCGGGCAATGTCGTCAACGATCACCCCGTCGAGCTATCACAAACTCGAGGCCATAAGACCCTAAGTGGGTAACCTAGAGCCCAAAAGCCCTCCATGTGGCAACGCTCAATTTGTAAGACCTCCGGGCATGCTAAAAAATGTAAGACCTCCACGAGGCATTACTAACACTATAAGACCTCAAGTAAGGCATGTCCAAATTATAAAACCTTACAAAAGGCATAATCCCGATTTTAAAGCCAAGGTTATATATTCGAACTTGTAAGACCCCTAAAAAGGCATACCCTCGATATAGATGCCAAAGCTACCTCACTCGGGAACTAAAAGGCTACGGCCAAACACAATGACTACGGTCAGAAGGCTACGGCCAAACACAATGACTACGGTCAGAAGGCTACGGCCAAACACAATGACTACGGTCAGAAGGCTATGGCCAAACACAATTACTACGGTCAGAAGGCTACAACCAAACACAATGACTACGGTCATAAGGCTCCGACCAAATTAACGCGACTCGGGGACGCCCGACCGTCGCCATACAATCACAAATACTTCGAAAATACTTCGAAAAGAACCGGTTAACCAGGCTACCCTCGGCATAAGCAAAAGCGCTTCGATAATATCAGCTCCAACAAGAAAAAGGCTTCGAAACTTCAGCCATCGAATGGTACCTCCCGAGGTGCTCATCTATCATCACACAACGACTCACAATCGAGGTTCTTATCGAACCGTCGAAGAGTCAGACGAACACAAAAACTTCAAAAAAGTCTTTAGCAAGGGAAACTATAGTCGTACTAAAGGTCGTGTCGACCCAACGCGTAAGAGCCTAAGCGCCAACTTAAAAAGCCGCAGGGCCAACTCAAAAGCCTAAGGGTCGATGAGCTCGAGTCGAAACCCGACTCGAAGACTAATTCCTAAACGGTTAACTAAAAAGCGCCTAAGGGCCAATACATAAAGCCTACGGGCCAACCTAACTAGCCTCAAGGCCGATAAAAGGTCATACCGGCCTAACGCGTGAGAGCCTGAGAGCCAGCATAGAAGAGTCTCAAGACCGATTTTAAGACCTAAAGGTCGAAGAAACCAAGTCAAAACTTGATTCGGGGGCTAACCCCCAAACGGTCAATTTTCGGCCACTGCAAAATCGCTCATCAAATACAAAAACTTAAGGGTTTACTCTGAGGTCCAAATCTCAGACCGATGGCTGAACGAGCATTGCAATCTATTACAAAAAAACAAAGGAAACGATGGAAAGGCTTCTTATATGTATTGAAAGATCAAGGAGGTGTATTTACAAGACTCATGTCTAAAGCCCTTACAAAGGAAAGAACAAATACAACCCTAATCTGTCACCGAGGTTGTTCCTTCTGCGGCTTCCTCGGAGGCTATGCCTTCAACAGTTCCGGCCTCGGCCCCGGGTCTTCAACGGCCTCTTCCCCCTCAGGGACATCGCCTTCATCTCCATCTTCCGAGCCACTACTCGATTCACCTTTGTAGGTAAGCAAGGCAGCTGCCTCCTCTTCTAGGGTCTTCACCCTCTCGATTTCAGCAGACAGGTCGATGCCCGCGGCATGTATATCCTCAAGAGCCTGGCTTCGAGACTTTAACCGGGCATGCTCCACAGCTCGGGTCAATTGTAGTTCGGCCTCCTCGGACACCTTCCTAGCATGAGCATTTGCAGCAACATCATCTTCTTTATACGAGAACACGAGCGCTTCAGCTTCAGCCCTAGCTACAGACAGCGAAACAACCGACTCGGCGTGAAGATCTATATACTTGCTACTCTCAGCCCTTGCATCATAAAGCTGATGTTCAACCGAGGCCATCTTACCCTGGAGGGTACCCGTCTCGATAATTATCTCACTCGCGTGCCGTTTCAGTTCAAGAATTTCGGTATCCTTGGCTCGGAGCTCCTCCTTCATCGGAGCATCTTTCTTCTCGAGCTGAAAAAATTGGCCCGAAGGTGTCAGAACACTGAAGTCAAGTAAACATACAGACAAAACCAAATAGAAACTATACTACCTGCTCAACCAGATGAGTCCTCTCTCGGGACGACGCCTCCAAACAAGCCTGAAGGCCACGAAGTTCTTCTTCCTTTGGCAAAGCGAGCTCTGAGCTCATTAGCCTCTGAGGTAAGCCTTCTGCACTAGCCTTCGTAGTGTGCCAACTCGACTTGAAACTTGGCAAAGGTCTGATTGTAAAGCACTTTGGCCTAGAAGCATGAAAGAAACAAAGTAAGGAAGATGGAGATCAGGGCACCGAGAAAAATTTACAAAACATTACCTGTTCACAGAGCCTCTCAATCTCACTAAAAACAAATGAGGCGTTGAGCTCAGGGTTCTTCTCGGCTATAGTAAATAGCCCTTCAAACACATCTTTGTCCCCAACGGACGCCCCCGCATCGGGAGATTCTCTATCTTGGGCATCCTACAACTACCCCGAAAGTAAAGCCGGTTCCAGACAGGAATCACTCACTTCGATGACTCCGGATGGATCGATCGGGGCTTTCTCTTGCCTCTGAGGAATCTCAGAACTAAACTCCTCCGGCCCACCTGATCGTCGCCCACCTATACCACTAAAGAGTAGCAAGGAAAGGGTCGAAGCAGCTTTTACCCGAACGGGTTGTGATCGATATCCACATGGAGTTATGGGAATGGGAGTTGAGTTTCTACTTACCCTAGTGGTGTATCAAGTTCTTAATTGCACTTCTCATCATAAAGGATTTTGTATTTATACTAAAGTAATTCTAAAAAGGACTATTATCTAGCTAACTAATATATTTTTTTGTGGATTTTTCTCAAGTAATTAAAGGCACTAGGGTTGTGACTTACTCCTAGGTGAGTGACTAATGGGGTCTAAAATTGAGGATAACCTTGTGAATTGTGGGTGAATGACATAACCTCATGCTAAATTGTTCACCCAGTACCTCTCGGTAATTTGGGTGACTTTGCCCGAATTGGCTTTCTCAAGCACAATTGGGTGTTTCACAAATCAAATGAAATAGCTCAAGTCGGGTGTAACTATCTCTAGTTTCCACCCTCTTATCGGGGCTATCAATCTTTTGAGTTCACCCCAATACCTTGTTAGCCTAACTACCTAGACGTGGGTCATCTTTCTCAAAAATAACCCTAGTCATGAAGGCATGAAATAGTGTTTGCAACCACTAAATCTGAGATTTAAGCATAAATTAGACTAAAAATCAAACACCCAATCACAAATCTATCCTAAAATAGAAGACACATTAGCTACCCACACTAGGGTTGGGTCACAACCCCAGCTTGAGGGTCTAGCTACTCATATTAAAAGAAGAAACTGAAATAGATGAAAAAAGTGAACTCATAAATGTAAATTACAAGGAGGAAATCTAAGAAATATTGTAAGAACTAAGCTAAAATTTCTCAAAATAGGATAAAACTATTGCTCATGTGCTCACTCTAACAGTTGATACCCTAAAAATGAGAAAAAGATGTATTTATACTAGGCTAAAAGTACCGGACAAAATTTCCCCTACGGAGATTTCGCTCCCAGCGTCTGAGCGCCGTAGCGGATTGGCTTTTGCTGCAGCAGATTAATGACGTTTGTAGCTTCTTGTACTTTGAACACTCTCTGGATCTCCATTCCGCTCCCAGCAGAATTATATAGCGCCGCAGCGGTATCTGAAATGCGGCAGCAAGAAAATGTCGTTGACCGCGTTGATGTGAACACTCAAATTTACTGACTCTCTGAAGTTTTGAAAACGCTTCCAGCGTAATTTTGAACGTTGCAGCGCAATAGTAGCGCGGTCAGCGGTAGACGTTGCCTCAAAAACCTGTTCTCAGAAGTTTGGCACTGGGGCATCGATTGAAATTCTGCTGCAGCGAAGTGACAACCGCTGCAGTGAAATATTGGCGTGGACATCGCTTCTGCTAGGTATTGGGACAATGCAAGTTTCTGCTCCTTTTTGAGTCATTTTAGGTCAATATTCACAATTCAACTCAATTTCTGCAATTTAAACAACTTGCATCAAATTGTGGGAGTATCTTAGTCAAATTCGCCTTAAAACCTAAGAAAACGGGAGTAAATAATAGGCACAAATCACTAGTTATCAACTCCCCCAAACTTAAGTCTTTGCTTGTTATCAAGCAACAAGATAACTCCCACCTCCGTAAACAAAAAGGAAAAGTATTTCAGTTTTTCATATGTGACTTCATCAAGCTTCAATTGGAACTAACAATTACCCTCAACTCAAATATATTATTGATAACATTATGCAATGATTTTCTTAGCTCACTAGATCTAATGTGACACCAAAGCTTCAAGAGTTGACTCAAGTCGCCCAAAAGCTTCTCTCTTTCACCTAAATCATTGTGGATCCCATACTCTTTCTCCTCTACTCTCCATAGGCTCATCTCACCATATAGAATAAACTCTCATAATTGGGTTTATCAAGGGGTGCTCTCTTTACTCTCAAAAGAATGCCTCAAGTCCAACCTTAAGTACCATAGGCTTTCCCTTTGTGTAAATCACCACTAATGTAATCTCACTCAACTTGAGATCCTATAGGGCTTTTTCGAGATGTAATGGAGGATTTCTGGATCAAAGTCATGATGAACTACAATAGAACATCTCTCCTTAAGCACTCCAACTTTTCACATTTTGGCTCATGTTTTTCTTGACTCTTTGAGTCACACACTTCTCATTGGGGAACTTAGAGAGACTCATTGTCGCTCTTTCTTTTATTTGGATCTCACTTTTCTCCCTTTTTCTTTCTTTTTCATCATTCCAAACCCTTTTTCAACTTTGCTTTTCCTTTCAATCCTTTTGTTTTTCTTTTTGGCTCATTTTGTTTTTCAACCTTTTCTTTGGCCTTCTCTCTTATTACAATGCCTTTCATTACTATGCATTTCCTCGTCTCTCCCTCAAACTTATGGTTATGACTATCATGAGTGCTCAAGGAGAGAATGGGTTCCAAGAGAGGGTCATTAGAGAACGGATGAAGGTTCATTACGTGATTTTTGAACAAATAGGCTCAGGCTCAAAAGGGGTTGACTAGGGATCTTGTCACGGTAGGCTATGGAAGTCTTTTAATTTCAGTAGGGAATCAAGGAAGGCCTATGATCATTTCACAAGTTGAGCTAACTTAAGATTTCGCCTAGAAATACACTTAGGGAAAGTTCTAGACTTTTAGGCACGACACTCGGGATATGCAATTCAAAACTCACCTCTCAAACCTCAGGGTCGTTAAAGAGCATCGAGTCGAGGGCCCACAACAACCTCGGTTTAGATTGAAAGCTCGCATATGGCCATAAACACCACCTGACGACAGTTTCAGTCAATTCAAGACTCAAAGGGTCACAATTAGACTAGACTCATTTGTAATTTGTCTTTAACCATGAGGTCAAAGGTAAGTTTGTTCGTGCCAAGTGAAGATTTATTTGAATCACATTTATTCACTACTACCAAAACAAAAGAGAACAAAAACAAAAATGAAAAACTAAAAACTGACTCAATCCCTTAAGAAGGTCGTCACACCGTCCGTCGTAGGGAAGAGACACCCGGTTCGCACAGTTTCCACCCCTGGAAAGAACCGTGGACTTAAGAAAACCAGGGGCTAACCATTCTAACCATTCTCTGCAAACATGTCAACAAGAGTTGTTAAAACATGGTACATAAGTACCCAATCAAAGCATACATAATACAGATGCACAGATTGAAAAAATGTGCAAAAAGGATTCCGCTCTCAGCGAATAAATGGCCGCTGCAGCGGAATGGTCACCGCTGTCAGCGAAATTTTGACCGTTGCAGCGGAAGAGTGGGGATCAGACTACCAACTCTCTAAACTTGAGAAACGCGCTCAACGAAATAATGGACCGCTGCAGCATTTGGCCACCGCTGTCAGCGGATTTTTGGTCGCTGTAGCGGAAAAATAGGAATCAGGAACTCACTTCTCTAAATCGAGGAAACGATGTCAGCGGAAAATTGGTCCGCTGTAGCAGACTGGCCACCGCTGTCAGCGGATTTATGGCCGCTGCAGCGATACTCTTGGGTTCACAACATGAATGTTGAAGGACTCCGTTGTCTGCGGAATTTTGGTCCGCAGCGGAGTTCATCGTATTAGTACACTAACAGCCAGATTAAAATAGGGTTTTACTAAGGTTTGCAAAATTTAGCATGAAACATAGGTAGGAAGAACCCTATACCCACTTTAGATAACCAGAAATCACTACCCCACAAGTTAGAAAACATTGGTGAATCATGCTTAAAGATTAGGGCTCCAATCACTCTAATTAAAGAACAAAAAGAAAAATACACCCAAAACTAACAACAAATTATCAACTAAAAACAATTAATGAGCACATACCGGTGTTAGATGAAGATGTGAGATGTTAGAATGTGAAAGAAATGGTCTTGGATGAACAGTGAAATTTTTATGCGCAGTAAAATGTTGGTCTGGGAAGCAAATGAGTGAAAAGGGTAAATGAAGGGGGTCCCTTAGTATTTATACTAAGCTTGTGGGACCCCACCGACTTACCTAGGGCGGCAGCGGAATTTTACCACTGACCGCACTTCTTTCCGTTTTGAAGTTGCTGGTCTATTAACATCACCTCTATCAGCGGAATTTTACCGCTGCAACAAAATCCCACCGCTGACAGCGGAATATCGTTCGATGCAACGGTTGTGAGGTTCAGAGAGTTTGCCATTTAGCCCAATTGGACCGCTGTCAGCGGTAATGTTTCGCTACAACGTTCGGTAACCGTTGTTAGCGAAATTCTCACCGTTGCGGCATATTTTTACTAGCTTGCTCAATTTTCCAGACTTGATCCTGCACTGCATCCACCCAATCCTACACCACTTCACAACAGGTTAACCCACAAAAATCTACTCTAACAAAAACAAACAAGAAGAAAGAAAAGAAAACACTTGAGTTGCCTCCCAAGAAGCGCCTGATTTAACGTCGTGGCACGACGCATGTTTCCATGTTCAATTGAATTTCATCAAAGCCACCACGTGGCTATCTTCAAATTTACCCAAGTAGTGTTTGCCCTGATGCCCATTCACACGGAGAGAAGCTCCTCATCCGGAAAGGTATCATTGATCCAGGCCATCATTTGTCCTTCCTTATTTTTCCAACCGGGATAGATGATCAGAAACTTGATTCTCACACCCTTTTCTATCAACAATTTCTAGATCAAACTCTTGAAGCAATAAGACTCACCTCATAAGCCTAGATTTTGAGTTCTTCTTTGTCATTAAGTATCGGAGCGCCGCATGATCGGTGTGCATTATCACCTTGGCGCCCATAAGGTAGGGCCTAAATTTCTCCATTGCAAAGACTATAGCTAACAATTCCTTCTCGGTGACAGTGTAATTCATTTGGGCGGAGTTCATGGTTTTGCTTGCATTGTAAACGGGGTGAAAGATTTTGTTCACCCGTTGGCCCAAGACCGCACCCACCTCCACGTCACTTGAGTCACAGATGAGCTCGAAAGGAGAGCTCCAATTTGGCGCGGTGACAATTGGCGTGGTAGTTAGCTTTTGCTTCAACAACTCAAATGCTCTCATACAATCCTCATTGAACTCGAACTTGGCATCTTTCTCCAATAGCTTGCATAGAGGATTTGCCACCTTTGAAAAATATTTAATGAATCTCTGGTAAAATCCCGCATGCCCAAGGAAACTACGGACTCCCTTCACCGAGGTTGGAGGAGGTAACTTGGAAATAACCTCTATCTTGGCTTTATCCACTTTAATGCCATCTCTTGAGATTTTGTGGCCGAGGACTATGCCCTCCTCGACCATGAAATGGCATTTTTCCCATTTTAATACAAGGTTGGTTTCTTCACACCAGACGAGGACTTTATCAAGATTATGAAAACACTCCTCAAAAGAATCCCCGACCTCGCTGAAGTCGTCCATGAACACCTCCAAGTAATCTTCAACCATATCAGTGAAAATTGCCATCATGCACCGCTGGAATGTGGCGGGTGCATTGCACAAATCGAATGGCATCCTTGAAAAAGTAAATGTCCCATAGGGACAGGTGAAGGTTGTATTTTCCTGATCTTCTGGAGCTATCAAGATTTGATTGTAGCCTGAATACCCGTCCAAGAAACAATAGAAAGCTCTCCCAGCAAGTCTCCCAAGCACCTGGTCCAAGACTGGCAAAGGGAAGTGATCATTTCGGGTCACCTTGTTCAATTTGCGGTAATCCACCACGGTCATGCCACCCTTTTTAGGCACACATTGGACTGGAGAAGTTCAAGCACTGTCAGAGATTGGGTAGATGACCCCAACATCGAGCCACTTGATTATCTCCTTTTTGACCACCTCCTGCATTGCCTCATTCAACCTCTGTTGATGTTCTACGGAGGGCTTTGCACCATCTTCAAGAATTATTTTGTGCATACAGAAGGCGGGGCTTATGCCCTGAATATCAACAAGAGTCCAACCTATGGCCTGCTTTCTCCTTTGGAGCACTTTGAGTGTAGAGTCTACCTGCAATTGGGTTAGGCAAGAAGAAAGTATAACATGTAAAGTACGAGAAGGACCCAAAAGTTCATACCTGGGGTGTGGTGGAAGGGGCTTCAACTCCAAGGTAGGTGGCTCCTCGATTGAGGGCTTTGTCGGAGGAGTTTTCCAATTTTCCAAGTCCAAAGATAGCTTGCGAGGACCATAAGAATAAGAACCCATGCCTTGCAATGCATTGGCACACTCGATCAAGCCATCCACCACAATATCATCATGATTCAATAAAACTGCTTCCATGGGATCTTCAACAATGATCATCGAGCTTGTTTCATCAATTATGACCTTGGTGACAAGGTCTACAAAAGAACATACCTCCGTGCTATTGGGTTTCTGCATTGACTTGCAAACATGGAAAACGACCTTTTCATCGCCCACTCGGAAGGTGAGCTCACCGGCCTCCACATCTACCAAGGTCTTCCCCGTAGCAAGGAAAGGTCTTCCCAAGATGATTGGAACTTCATAATCTACCTCACAATCCAATATCACAAAGTCCGCGGGCAAGATAAATTTGTCAACCCGCACCAAAACAACATCAATGATTCCCAAAGGTTGTTTCATAGTTCGATCCGCCATTTGAAGTCGCATAGAAGTTGCCCTAGGTTGACCAATTCCCAAGGTTTTAAAAATAGAGTAAGGCATTAAGTTGATACTAGCACCCAAGTCAGTGAAGTTCATCGTATTAGTGCACTGATGACAGCCAGATTAAAATAGGGTTTTACCAAGGTTTGCAAAATTTAGCATGAAACACAGGTAGGAAGAACCCTATACCCACTTTAGATAACCAGAAATCACTACCCCACAAGTTAGAAAACATTGGTGAATCATGCTTAAAGATTAGGGCTCCAATCACTCTAATTAAAAAACAAAAATAAAAATACACCCAAAACTAAAAACAAATTATCAACTAAAAACAATTAATGAGCACATACTAGTGTTAGATGAAGATGTAAGATGTTAGAATGTGAAAACAATGGTCTTGGATGAACAATAAAAATTTTATGCGCAGTAAAATGTTGGTCTGGGAAGCAAATGAGTGAAAAGGGTAAATAAAAGGGGTCCCTTAGTATTTATACTAAGCTTGTGGGACCCCACCGACTTACCTATGGCGGCAGCAGAATTTTACCGATGACCGCGCTTCTTTCCCTGTTGAAGTTGCTGGGCTATTAACATCACCTCTGTCAGCAGAATTTTACCACTGCAGCGGAATCCCACCGCTGACAGCGGAATATCGTTTGCTGCAGTGGTTGTGAGGTTCAGAGAGTTTTCCTTTTAGCCCAATTAGGTCAATATTCATAATTCAACTCAATTCCTGCAATTTAAACAACTTGCATCAAATTGTGGGAGTATTTTAGTCAAATTCGCCTTAAAACCTAAGAAAACATGAGTAAATAATATGCACAAATCACTAGTTATCACCACCTACCGAGCATACTCCAGCTCGGGGAATATTTTGGCCAACAGTCGGCTCGGGTATATTAACCGATGCATCCTCGACGGCCTCTTCGGCCCCAAGCGGGGCAGCAACAACATCAAACTTCGATTTAGAAGCCTCCGGCTTGACAGCCATCGGCTCAACAAGGTGCGGGACGGCCAGGTTTTCTCCTCCCATGGGCACTATTGAGGAATCAGTTTTCTCCTCACCTCCAGCTCGAGGAATCTCGGAAACCTCAGGGGTTAAAGCTGTTGAATCAAACTTGATTTCTTTCACTTTGGCCTTCTTTGATTTCGAAGGCTCAGCCGACGATTTCTTTCTTTTCTTCTTCTCTTTGTCAGGTTTCGGAGTACCCGCTTCCTCAGGCGGCGCCTCCCTCATCGTGGAGGCCTCTCCCAGACCTGCACGAATATGAAATATAAGCACGGGGAACGAGGGTGTAATCAATGATGTTTCTTCTTAAAAATACAGTTACAACAAGAATAAGGACTAACCTGGTTCTTTGCTTCCCATCGAGCCCCTGACAAATCGCGCCACACGCGCTCAACATATGGGCAAATCGAATCTAGCTGGCTAACCCAGCCCGAGAGATCCTTAACCGCACCAGGGTACACACCGACAGCTGCATCAACGGAGGGAGTCAGTTCGTGGAAAAATTAATCCAAAGGAAAAAAGAAAGTACTTGACTAACGTATCCACTTACGTTTCATGTTCCACTTCTTAGGGAACGGCACCCTTTCCGCTAGATTTGGTCTGAGGTTCTAACTCAGACAAAATGGCTCATCCACCCCCTGTCTCTAACCTCATCAGTACAAGCAAAATAGGCCCTCGAGGCCCTGGCGTTGGAGTTTGATCAAGCCACCACGGAAGAGTCGGGGGCTGTACATTTTGGCCAGGTGGTCAAGGGTGAAAGACATCCCCTGACCATGTTCGTGAAATGCCTGGTCATGTAAACAATGCGCCAAAACGATGAATGTATTTGGCCGAGAGTCACTTGATATTGTTCGCAAAATTCGAGGATCACAGGGTCTATTGAGGGCGACGATGGTTCCACCGGGCCGAGGGTAAACGGATAGGTATACACACTGAGGAAGCCGGCCTCGTATGTGGTTATGTCTTCTTTCCGTGAGGGAATCTTCACCAGCACCGAATCCCCCCCAATGGCAGTATGCTTTCACCTTCTCGATATTCGGTATTAAGCTGATATATTGGGACATGGGTTCACACCGTCCCGACCTCGAGGAAGGTCTGTCGACCTTGAAATCGGAGGTTAATTCGCAGGCTCCAGGGGTGTATTCCTCAAGACGAGGAGGTATTGTAGCCTTGCCCTTAGACGAACGTGAAGAAGAGGAAGGCTTGTCGCCTTGAGGAACAGTGAGGAAAGTCTTTGTCATTCCTTTTAAAAGATTTCAGAAAGGAGAAAGAAGTGTAATTAGAGAAAGAACACAGGGGAGAAATGAGAAGAATTTTTTTGGAGGCTTAGGGGTTGTGGTAAAAAATAAGAGGCGAAGGAAGAAGTATTTATAAGGGCCTGTCATGTACGTTAGAGGAGGCCAAAAGGCAATCGTCGATGTAATCAATTAAAAGGCTTTTCAAGGGCTGTATGGACGCGACCTTTTGGGCCCCCCTTTGTCACATCAATCGCTCGATATGGCGTAATTGATGTAATAAGGGAAGCATTTAAGGGTTGGGAATTCAAATAGTTGCTTGTCCTTTCATTCAAAGAAGCGCGGGGACTATCTGTATACGGTCAAAATCGGGAATGACCGATCTTGTGGTTTCTACGACATTCTGAGCCTGGTCTTGATGATATCAAGGCAAGACCCAAAGATCAACTTCGAGGTCAATTCCTCGAGGTTCGGCACCGAGGCATCAGTGTACATCGGTATAGAGTGGAGATCGGAGCCCGTCGCAAAAAGGCGCGGGACTCCCAAGAATGCTTGGCTAAGGCTGACAAACGCCTGAAAGAATAGTACAAGTCCGTACCGGACCATTGAATAATTGTACCAGCTATTTACTTTTGTAATAATTGTACATGTACATTGTTGGGATTCCCCACCTATGTAAAGGGGATCTTTATCATTCCTTGCACACATAATATTGAATACAAGAACATTCTCTACTCTCTAACTTAAACATTCTCCAATGTTGATCCCTTTGATTTATTGCTTACATTTATTGTGTTTTATTGATTGTTCTTCATTTATTACACACCATTGATCATAAATAGCTGCTTTCGAGGCCCATAGAATTGTTATAGTTCCATCGACCATCCACTGTTAATACGAGCCTCGATCTCAAGGCCCTATTTCGGTCATCTCAAACCCCGACATAGGGTAGTTTGGTTTGCATATCTTTGCTCTCCTTAATTCTTATCTTATTTCCTTAATCCACACTTAGCATTTATTGCTTAACAACTAGTATTAAAATAAATCACATATTTTTAGAACCACAAAATCAAATCTAATTATAATTATCAGTTTCAAGGTAAGCACTCTAGAAGAAAATGTTATTACTGTATACTTTTTAAAAATTAAAGCTCAGCTGAATAACTGGTAGGATGGAACCAAGAGTAGTATTAGTGGGAAGCTACCACATAATATCTGCTTTCATATCTCCTATGTAATTAAAACTTTTTTAAAAAGAACTTTAAAACATATAAAGGGTCTGACTTCTTTTCAGATTTATGGTATTTATAATTGTAAGTCTATATCTAATTTAGTCTCTTGAATTAAAGATATTTATGTTAATCAGTTCAAATATAATGACTTTTTGTAATTTAAATTTCCCAAGATATGTAGAAGTAATGGTTTAAGGGTAAGCACTACAAAAAGTGACTTTCATTTAAATTTCCCAAGAACGTAGATGTGCATTTATAAATGTACGAATATATGCACCTATGTATGTTTGACATGATTTTATTTAATTTGTTTATGAAAACCCAAATGGTTTGGAAACTAGTTATCTTATTTGCGTGCCTTCTTTTCACCCTTACTGGAACGGTTAAAAATGCTTATGATTTTGATAATTTAAGTTTACTATTTGCAGTATGAAAAACTGAACATTTATTAAAAAATATTATGCTGAAAAGTGATGGGTAAGGAGGTCACACAAAGTAGATCCGTAAACTTGAAAAACTCATTAAATAAAGGTTTTACAGGTCTCAAGGAAGAAAATATTCCTCATTTTGATATGGGCAACTTGCTAATTTCTCCATGTTTGTGAAGATAGCCTGTAAAAGCATAGCAAGCAGTAAGGCATGAGTTACACACAGTATCATCAAGTTCCCTAATTGTCCATTTAGTTTTTCCTGAGTTACCTGGCCTAGAAATCATGTGAATACGAGACCGAGGTCCATCAAACATCCAGCTATCCTCGTCTAACGATTTAACCTCTTTATTCAGTGAAGCCATCAGATCAGATTTTAGAACTGCAAGCAGAACCAAGATAACTTTGGATGACAACTAGTACTATATCATCAGTCTTAGAAGATGAAACTCCATTACATCAAGAAAATAATGCAAATATACTCCATTAATGCTGGTGTTTATAAGAACTTTAGCGGCTTTGCCACACACTTTCTCCACCAGATAGAAACAGTTGGTCCTTTTACAAGCAGTAAATGGCACTAGATGAAAAATTCTTATCTTAGTATAAGCCACAAAATTAAACATCTTGCTACCTTATATATGACACCTACTTAATATAACAGCTTTATCAAAAAAGAATAATCCTTAATATCATACAATTCTCATTAGTTTTTAACCTTTACTAAGGCTGTTCTAGATTGTCCTTATGCAAACATTGTTCAAACGTGAAAAGCGCAAAAAAGTTTTACCGTCTGTTGGAGCTTTAAGTGCAAAGCGCAGATAAAGCGTGGGCTTTAATGAAGAAAAAATACAAATATGTATGTGGATTCCAAGACTAATATCTATAAACATGAATACCAAATATATGGACAAAGAAATTGAAGAAATTTTTATGATAAAGTAAAATATCAATTGTTTAGTGTTGTCTACACTCATTGGCAAGGAAAAGTATGCTTTAGAGCCTTGATGGCGACGTTGAAACACCCACTACGTGAGGTGAAAGCGCTCAATTTGAGCCTTGCTTCAGGGCTTAAGCGCGTTCAATAACACTACTTAGTCATTTGGTCAGAAATATGCACTCCTTTAGACTTGTGTCAGACAGAGAAATCACTCACTTTCATTAATTAACTAGTGAATTTACTCAAAACTTATTATCAACGTATATCTAAAACAACAGTTGAAAAGGCTATCAAACAACAAAACGAGTAATATGAAGTAGTTGCCTTTTTGAACTTTGAAGAGCTGTGATAGTAATAGTAGTAGTAGTAGTACATTTTACTTATTAGTGGAGAAAAAAACTATCTATAACACTTAACCAACTAGTGATATAAAAAAGAAGAAAAAGCACTTACAATCAAAGAAAATTATCTATTTTCACTTGATGTAGAACAATATAGACATGTAAATGATATGCAAAAGTATAAGAAGTTAAGCTTGAGCTCTATCAACATTTGATCTTCCTTAAAATTACATCCACTGCATCTACGTTTGTGTGCAAACCATACCAAACTCCAAACTCCAATTTCCAGCTGCCTCCAGCCCCTACTATAAAGCATCTGTCTCCATCTTACTCACACGACCACATCATTTTTACCATCTAGTTTCTATCAGTCAATCTTTTCCTTTTAACTTTTAAGTTATTCTTTACACCCACAGTGAGATGCAAAAGCTCACTTAATCAGAAAATTACAATGTTTTGTTTTAAAACACTCATATCTTGAAAAATCAAAATCAGAGATATCCAATGAAACACCAGAATTTTTTTTCTTTTTCAAGCATACACACTACAGACGTTATAAAAAGTTTTAGATTCAAAAGTGAAAACATGTGGTACTGGCAATCACCCTGTGCAAGTGGAAAATTCTTTTGGCTACAAATTACTGGCTTTTGCTTCAAAATTTTGAAGAGAGTTTCAAATCAGAATATTATTCAAATGAATTTTTCAACACTCCACTGCATTACATAATCAATTTTAGCCACTGCATTAGATAATCAATTTAAGATCGTTATTCGGCTGATTTGCTTAATAAATTAGGTCTTCTCCAGCCACACAGATCATTACTTGAAGTTGAATATACTTCCAAATGAAAAACTAAAAACGTAAACATATTTTCACAAAGAAAATGCAAAAAATGCCACTGACCATTTAAAGCTTCATCTTTGCGATCTTGAATGGAGATGAGATCAGTAGGAAAGTTAAAGTCATCAGCGGCTAAAGACGATGACGGCCCTGCGTTTCCACCGATCATCGCCATCGTCGAGCTCGATGACCTCGTCGGCGACGATGTCAGGGAACTGCCTGTACTCATTTTCCCTCTACTTTTCCCCTCGTATCCGAACAAAACCCTATAGAAATACTACTTTTATCTGTTTTAAGTTTCGGACATTGTTTTTCAACGTTCATTTTTTAAAAGATAATTATTTACCGGTAAAATAGTAAGATGAATTTATGCTAGTTTATAGATAAGTGAATCGATTTGAACCCAAAATAATACTCCCTCTGGTTCACAATAAGTGTCCAATTTTCTTTTAACACGCCCATTAAGAAACTGCTAAATCCTATGCAAAAAAATCTAGTATGACTAAACTACTCTTATTAAAGTATTGGTCACATAATTATAGTGAGGAGTGAAAAAGGTTTTTTAGGGATATGCACGTAAGGGTAAAAGAGTAAAAATAAATTGAATTTTTTCTTGCTAACATAACTGGGCACTTATTTTGAACCAAAATGAAAAGGAAACTGGGCACTTATTGTGAACCGGAGGGAGTAACTAAATTAGACAAGAATATAAGACTTAGTGTTGAAATCGAAATAAGACAGTAGCAATCTTGATTTCGGAAGCAGAGCTTCCAGAAGCAGTAGTAACCATATTAATAAGCAAGAAAATATTATTGAATTTTTGAACAAAGTATAATATTGACTTGTCAGAAAATTCGTGTCCCTTACAATGGTCGTGAGCTCACTATTTATAATTAAACATAGGGAACAAGGTCCTAGGATCAAGCCCATCTTAAATGATAATAATGAGGGTCATTGAAGAATGTATAACGGTATGCGGTAAATGCCATATTCTCTATAACGGACCGTGCACTTAATGCTATAGAATATTCTCCATTAAGTGTTACCGGTAGCAGGTATTTAATTCGCCTTTATGAATACCATTCTTTTCGAGATCGTTGTCGTCGGACCTAACTGTCTTCTGTCTTCGGCTCCACGTGTCGCTTTCTCATGCTAACATTTAATATGAACATATTTTACCCTATACAAATAGTCCCCTCTGCTTTCTAGTGGCATAACCTTATGTCATCGGGAAGTTGGTAAAGATACATTTTTTGGCAGGAAATTCTCTGACCCCCTCTGAAAAGTTTCCGACGGTTGATTAGACGCACGTCTCTCCGCATTTAATGCCTCGAACACGCGTCATCCCGCGATTCAGCAATACTTTTGCCGGTTATCGAGGTAATTATGATCACGATTTTAGCCGCATATTCCTCCACTTATACGCATCAAACTTCTCCATTTACACTTCATAACTTTCCGAACTCTCTCGAACTATCTTTACTCAACTCATACTTGTCTTCAACTTTCTCTATTCTTCTTCTTCAGAAAAAATGCTTTTCTCCCTTCTAATAACAATGGCCTCTTTTTCCAGAAATCCCAGTTCCTCAAAGAGTAAAGGTAGTGCTGATGATGCTGCTCCTACCACGGTGAGCACCATTATTCCAAAAAAACTCATCACAACTAAGGACTTCAAAGATAAGTATCTTTTCGCTAACCCTGGCACATGGGTTGTTGGAGTGTACCCTTCTTCCATCTGTTCTTCCAGCATTCCTGCTGTGAAGGAAGATTGACGTTGCCATGATTTAAACATCACCGCTCCTGACCTGGCAGAGCGGATAACCTTACCCAAGAAGGGTTTTACGTATTTTTTCACGTATTCCTTCACTTGAAGACCGTTCTTCTTGAGCGGGGAGCTCGACTTAAGTTATCATGAATTTCTGCATCCATTACTAGGTACGTGTGATGACCCAAGGGGTCATTTTATGAATTTAGACTCCGTTCTAGGCTTATTAGCCATAAAAAGATTAATTTTAACTACCTCGATTTGTGTGCGCAGTCTGGACGTGAAACCGGAAAGCTTTTATGTTAACATATAAGAAACAATAATTTTTAGAATTACAAAATTTGGTTTTAGTTGACTTGAGTCGACATTTTGAGTAAACAGACTCAAATCTGTGTTCCGACGATCCCGAAAGGTCTGCAGTAAAATATGGGACCCGGGCGTATGCTCGGAAATGAATTCCGAGGTCCCAAGCCTTAGAAATCAATTTTTGAAAGAAATTATTTTGCTGAAATATTTATGAAATAATGAAAAGAATTAATGTTTGAAGTCATTGGTATCGGGCCCGTATTTTGGTTCCGGAGACCGGTACAGATTTGTTATGATATTCAGGCCTTGCCTGTGAAATTTGGTGAAATACGGAGTTCGTTTGACGTGATTCGGACATCCGGTTGAAAAGTTATGAACTATAAGTGTTCTTGAGGAAAATAATGAGTTTTGAGGTTTAATTCGTTGTTTTACATGTTATTTTCATGATTTGATCGAAGGAGCAAGTCCATATTATGCTTTTAGACTTGCGTGCATGTTTGATTTAGAGCCCCGAGGGCTCGGGTGAGTTTCAAATAGGTTTGGGTTGTGTTGCGCTCGTTCTTTCTTATGCTTCGACGTCGTTTCTTCAAGCATAAATGATATCATATTGAACAAATGAGCTCCGATTTATGTTTTGAATGAAGTATTAGATCCGTATCGTAATTACGGACCCGTAGCAAAAAGAATCATCGAATTTGGACATCGTATGAGGATTTTATGGCTATTTTACCAAGGTTGCCCAGATTTTTCTAGTTAATTACGAATTTACCCCTGACGTCGTATTAAAAATCTGCACTATTTGCAAATCTTAAAACCTACATATCTCCTTCATTATAAGGTCAAATTGAGTGATTCAAAAGCCTAAATTCATTATAATTTCACAAGAAATCCATTGGACACAAGAAAATCGAGTTTAGGTATAGTTTGGCATGAGAAACGAGACAGAATAGCTGACAAAAAATAAATACAAAACGGGTAGACTTCTTCTTTTTCAAATTTTCGAACCCCACAGCCCTAGGAACGAATTTCTTCACCAAATATCATCCCCAAGTCATAGGTAATCAATTCTAAACTTTACTCCTTCAATTACCCATTGTTTTTCATCACTTTTAAATCAAAAAAGTAAGAATTTTCATGGTAAAAATTGAGGGTTTGGATAGAATTAGGGAATTTTATAAAAATTAAATATGACCTCGAATTGGGGTCGTATTTCGAAAATAATTGTATATTCGGGCTCGAGAGT
>MDKH01057479.1:0-33680 GCA_005239495.1 Nicotiana undulata | reverse complement strand
TATATATATATATATATATATATATATATATATATATATTCACACACACACACACACACACTTTGATAGTCGTATATATGTATCAATCCATCATTAAAATAACCCGATCATGTGTTCCTAACGCTTCATTTTCTTTTATATATATATATACATGAAGCACTAGTAACACAAAGTCGGGTGATTTTAGGGATTTATACACTTGTAAATTGATTCATCAACTTATAACCTAGTGATGAATGAATGTTATATACATACACATAATAACATATACTATAATAAGTTATATATACATTATAGTATTACAGTGAAGTGTCTGTGTCTGTATGTGTCAGTATATATATATATATATATATATATATATCACGCTTCGTTGTACAATTTTAACTACATATATAGCATGTTAGAGTATATTTTAGTGTATTCATCTCTTGTATTACAAAAGTGTTAACATATTACATTTATATTATTTATATAGTAAATATAAAAGTGATTTTTAATTTTGACCAATGTTGACCTGAAAAGAGACCAACTTTGGTCGCTAATTATCCAGAAATTAATATTAGCAACCAAATCTGGCCGCTAACTATAAATCAGATTTATTTTATATTTTATAAAATATTTAAAATAATAATATAATTATTAAAAAATTTATATCTGGGTCTCACTTTAGCAACCAAAGTTGGTCGCTAAATTTAATATTTCTTTGACCAAGCAAGTCTGACCAGTCCGATCAGCATTTTGACCAGATTATGGACCAAGTAATGACCAATTGTGGTCGCTAATGATTTTACAATTATGTTTTAATTATTTTATCCCATTTAGCAACCAAGTGTGGTCGCTTTTTTTGACAGACCAATTTTGGTCGCCAATGGTTGGTCGCTTTTTGCCGGATTTTTAGTAGTATCTTCTGAAGGTTCAAGGACATATTCCAAGAGGTTTATGAAGCAAATTGGAAGTCAAAGTTTGAGGAAGCAGGAATCTGGTGAGCATTCAGTTTTTAATTTGTGAAACTGGTCGTATTATTTGCTGCACATAACATTGACAGTTAAATGCTTTGAGTTTGTAGGTATGAACACCAGTCTTATCGATGATATGGTTGCTTATGCTTTAAAAAGTGAAGGTGGTTATGTATGGGCTTCCAAGAACTATGATGGTGATATACAGAGTGATTTCTTAGCGCAAGGTATGTTGACATATTTGAAGATGAGTCATTTGGTTTGCTTGTTCGAGTCCACATAATTGGTTATTGAACTTTGAACAATAATAATATCTTGTTATCAGGGCAAAGTTGGACAATAATGAAAAGCTCTTACATTTCACTGAGAAACTAGAAGCGGCATGTGTTGGTGCAGTGGAATCTCGAAAGATGACAGAAAGATCTTTGCACTTATCATCCACGGATCCAAGTCTGCCTCCTGTCACTTCTTTCTTTAATGCTTTTACCTGGGAATTTTTATTCTCATATTTTGCTCTTCAAAAAACTTATAGGCTTTCAAGAGATCATTATCTAAGCACCGAAGAGTTCATTGATGCGGTGGCTGACGAGCTCAAATCA
Source organism: Nicotiana undulata (assembly GCA_005239495.1). NCBI lineage: Eukaryota > Viridiplantae > Streptophyta > Magnoliopsida > Solanales > Solanaceae > Nicotiana > Nicotiana undulata. Next base: position 32,125 of record MDKH01057479.1, on the reverse strand, counting down.
GGACTTCAAAGCTAATGCATAAGATACGAGAGCATATTGTACTGGTTTGTGTCATGTTCACAGTATCTACGTGCTTTTTGTTATACTTATCATTGAAATTGCTAACATCTTTTAGTAAATTGCTCAACGCATCTTCTAATCTTATTGGTTCAAGGTTTGGATGGGAAGGAGGAATTTTCTAGCAGATTTGAGGATATTGAGAGAGAAATAAAGGGCTAGGGGCAAAGAACTAAATATCCAGAGGTTTATTTACCGGTTTAGGGGATTCTACAGTCCTGGCGTTATGTTAGAATCATGATCTGAATTTCACTGGTAAATTTGCTGCTTACTTGGCTTATGGTTAAGTCAATTTGCTTTGGTCCTCTGTTTATTTTTCTTACTGTGTCTCTTTTGTTCTAACAGTTTACTTTGGCTCGTGTGGCCACTGAATTCTTACGGTCCTTATAAAGTGGTTTTTATTTACTGTTTTGGCAGATGGCCTGAACTAGATATTAAATGGCAAGTTTTATGATATAATATAGTCACAACATGTTTGTCTTATTCTGGTTTCCATGCGTTGAAATAGAATGATTTTCCGCTAATACTTTTCAATCCGCTTAATCTTTTGGTGAGAATAGTTGCAACTTGGATAGGCCTCAATTATTTTTTTAAGATTAAAACGTCTAAATCTAAATACATATATGAATATCAAAATGTATAATAAAATTAAAATATCTGAATCTGAATATTAAGATATGAATACTAAATAATTAAGACTACTTGTTTTATTAGCATCTGAATATATAAAATTTAATTTTATTTAAAAATTAATAAACATAAAATTCAAATAAAATACTAATTAATCTAATATATATATATATATATATATATATATATATATATATATGGTAGTTGGTGGTGGTGATGGCTAACGGAGGTGCTTGTGAATGCCGACTAAGACGTGGTTGGTGGTAATTTTGGTTGATGGTGATGGTTCTGGATAGTAGCTAGTGGTGATTGGTGCAATAGCGATTATGGTTGAGGATAGTGGTGGTGCATGGTATATGTTAATGATGGTGGGTGTCGATGATGGTTGTGGTTGTGATTGAAGAATGTGATGATGGGTGGTGGTAGTTTATAATGGTAGGCGGTGTCAGCTATGGTTGTTGATGATGATGCGATTATTTATTGTGGTAGTTGAGATGGGTGAGTGTGTGATTATGGTTGATGATGATGGTGGTGGGTGTGGTGGCGGCTATGGTTAAGGATGGTTCTGATGATGGTGGTAGTCAATAATAGTAGGCGGTGAGAGTAATGAATGTGGATGATAGCATCTTAATAAAATTAAGTCTCTGCTATGGATCTTGATCATACAGACCTATTCAGACCCACTAAGTGGTTGTAAGGTAACAAAACAAACACACTTAATGATTAAAATTAAAACTTTAAAAATAAATGCACTTAATGTATGAGATATAAATGATTAAGATTCAGACCTCCATTAAGTGCAAACAAATGAGTCATAATAACGTGTTACTAGAGTATGTAAATTTTAAACTCTATCAAATAGTAATATAGAAAGGTGTCGATTCACAAAGATAGATTTATCTATTCTATATGTGATTCATATTCTAATTACTATTTGAGAGAATCGGAAAAAAGTGAGTAGTAAGTTAAATAGAAAACAAACTGTGCAAATGGCGTAATAGAGAAAAGTATTTTTGTTTTTCACCAATATAATAAAAATGTCGGGATTTAAATTTCACTTGATATTTCCATCATAAAATAGATTTATTTATTCTTCGTTTTTTATTTCTTGCAAATGCATAAATGCCGATAGTTCAAATACTGAGAAACATACTCAACAATATCCCTTTTCATCCTGTGCCGCCTCAAATCCCGGTACATCTTTACGGCACCTGGATGAATGGAATACCACAAACTACGGGCCTTTTACAGAATCAACTCTCGCAACCCATCAACGTTTGGAACACAGATCCTGCCCTGAAGCCCCAACATCTCATCATCTCCAATAGTTAGATCCTTAGCATTATCGTGTTGTAACGTGTCCCATAGGACAAGCAAGTCAGGATCATCATACTGACGCGCCTTGATGAGCTCATACAAGGACGATCGTACACCACACAAGCAAGAACCTTGCTAGACTCTGAATTATCCAATCTCAAAAACTTGTCGGCCAAAACTTGAACATTCAATGCTAATGGTCTCTCCCCAACTGGGATATAAGCAAGACTCTCATGCTCTCCGCCTTCCTACTCAAAGAATCGGCCACCATATTGGCCTTCCCTGGATGATTAAAAATTGTGATATCATAGTCCTCTAGTAGCTCTAACCACCTCCATTGCCTCAAGTTTAGATCCTTTTGCTTGAATAAGTGCTGGAGACTCCTACGATCGGTGAACACCTCACAAGACACACCGTAAAGATAATGCCTCCAAATCTTGAGAGCGCCAACAATGGCTGCCAACTCCAAATCGTGTACTGGGTAGTTCTTCTCATGGGGCTTCAACTGACGTAAAGCATAAGCAATCACTCTACCCTCCTCCATCAACACACATCCAATACCAATTCGTGAAGCATCACAATAGGCTGCATAAGAGCCCGATCCCAAAGGCAAAACCAAAACTGGAGCTGTAGTTAAGACTGTCTTGAGCTTCTGAAAGCTCTCCTCACACTCGTTAAACCACCTAAATGGGGCACCTTTTTGCATCAATCTAGTCAATGGGGCTGCAATAGATGAGAATCCCTCCACAAAATGGTTATAATACCCAGCCAACCCAAGGAAACTCCGAGTCTCAGTAGCAGTAGACGGTCTGGGCCAACTCTAAATTGCCTAAATCTTCTTCGGATCCATCTCAATCCCCTCATTGGACACCACATGACCCAAGAATGCCATCGATTCTAATCAAAACGCACACTTGGATAATGATCCTCGAGTGCTTCTCATGCTCCTCTTTGATGCGAGAATGCACCAATATATCATCAATGAAAACTAAAATGAAGGAATCAAGATAGGGATGAAATACGTTGTTCATCAGGCGCGTGAAAGTATTGGGGCATTGGTCAGCCCAAAAGACATAACCAAGAACTAATAGTGGCCATAACGGGTCTTGAAAGCCATCTTAGGAATATCTGAAGCCTTGATCTTCAACTGATGCTACCCGATCTTTACTCAATCTTCGAGAATACTCTAACACCCTGAGGCTTATCAAACAAATCATCAATACGTGGTAGTGGGTACGTTTTCTTGATAGTAATCTTGTTCAACTGCCTGTAGTCAATGCACATCCTCATATAACCATCTTTCTTCTTCACAAACAACATCGATGCACCCTAATGTTATACAGTAGGCATGATGAAACCCTTATCAAGCAACTCCTGTAACTGCTCCTGCTACTCTATTGGTGTCGTGTGATATGGTGGAATAGAGATGGGTTGAGTGCCCGACACCAAATCAATACCTATATCAATATCCTTGTCGGGTGGCATACTTGGTAGGTTGCAAGAAACACATCTGGGAACTTCCACACTACTGGAACTGACTCAAGATTCGGGGTATCAACACTAACATCCCTCGTAATAGCCAAATACGCCAAACACCCCTTCCCAACCATCCGTTGAGCTTTCAAATATGAAATCACTCTATAGGGAGTGTGACCAAGAAAACCTCTCCACTCCAACCTAGGCAACCCTGGCATCACCAAATTCACGGTCTTAGCATGACAATCAAGAATAGCATGGTACAAATATAGCCAATCCATACCCAACATCATCTCAAAATCAACCATACTGAGCAATAAAAGATCAACCCTAGTCGCATAAAACCCAATTGTAACCACACACGGTTGATATACACGATCCACCGCAATAAAATCACCCACCAATATCGATACATAAACATACATATTTAAACAATTATGAGGCATATTCAAATAGTAAGAAAAATAGGACGACACATAAGAGTAAGTGGATCCAGGGTCAAATAACACCGAGGCATCCTTGTGGCACACTGAAATAATACTTGTGATCACGGCATCAGAAGCAACTTCCTCTGGTCTGGCAATAAATGCATAGAAATGGGAATGTCCGCCACCCGAATGACCTACCCCTCTTGGGTGATCTCGAATTGACTGAGTCCCACCCCTAGCTGGTTGTGCGGGTGGTGTAGCTGCTGGTGCTGAAATCATAGGCTATATGCTCTTTTCTGGGACTCTACTCAGAAGTCTAGGGCAATCTCTCTTGAGATGACCCATGTTTTCACACTCGAAAAAACCCGTCTTACGAGGCTGCTAACCCTGATAATCCGAATAATTTCCTATGGAACCAAGAGCAGAAGGAGCATGATGTGAACTCTCTACTGGCAGCGCACTGAATAAAGACTGAATTTGGTGAGCGTTGTATGAACTGTGGCTAACTGATGAACAAAGATGAATCTGACGAGCTTCTTGAGCGGGCCTAAAAGGAGAACCTCTGTTGTAATGTGACTAGCCTCCAGACAAGGAACCACCAAAACCACCTAAACCACGAGTCCACTTTCCCTCCCTCTCCTATCACTCAAGCTTGTAAACGTGCTCCAATCGCCAAACAATCTTATCCACCTGGTCAAACCTAGCATCTCTCTCGACCTCTCGAGCCAAATTATAATGTAGACCATAGTTGAGGCCATTAATGAACCTCTTATTTCTCTCAGTGGGACCAACCATACTACATGATGTGCCAAATTCGTGAACCTCATCTCGTACTGGGTCACAACCATAGCCTCTTGGCGTAACTACTCAAACTCCCCTTGTAACTCTTCTTTGCGATTCTCTGGGACAAACTTCTCTAAGAAGAGAATTGAGAACTGATGCCATGTAAGTAGTGCTGCACCAGCTTATCTGCCCGACTTATAGGTCTACCACCATCTGTAGGATGCCCCTATCAACTGAAAATTAGTAAAGTCAACTCACTGGTGTCCACAATGCGCGTTGTACGGAGACTCTAAGGACACTAATCTACAAAACCTTGAGCATCCTCTGACTCTCCTCCACTAAAATGGGGTGGACGAAGTCTCTAAATTCATTCCAACCTCTTCTTATCCTCATCAGTCATAGCTGGCTCAACCTAGGCTCGAGCAGCAACCATAAGCAGAGTTGGTAACACCCTCGGTCTGTGATAACCTTGAGCTAGCTGCTATGGTGTACGAGCGGCGGGAGTTTACGGTCCTCCCCCAGCTTGTGAGGTAGCTGGTGCAACTTGTATCATATTCCCGTGATCTAAGCTCATGTACACACTCAAAATCTAATCCAAAGTCTCCTAAAGACCATGTATGGAAATAGGTATCTCCGGTGCTTGAGCTGGCCCACCGGCTCAATAGTATCCAGAACATGCTCCTTCACTGGAGCAACTGGTGCTTGTTGCTCTAGCTGCAGTACGAGCCCCACCTCGGCCTCGGCCTCTCGCAGCCCTGACTGGTAGCACTGGTGCGTACCCGCTTGATCTGGCTGAACATGTCCTCATCATATGTGAGAAACTAGAAGATTAAAGGTTCAAACTTCGGAATTAAGAAATCTGCATGACAAGAATGCAAGAAAGTGGAGATTTTCCTAACAGTTCGGTAGACTCTCAAAGATAAGTACATACGTCACCGTACCAATTCTCTAGACTCAACTAAAATTGCTCAGGACCTGTAGAATCTATGAACCTAGGGCTTTGATACCAACTTGTCACGACCCAAAACCACCAGCCGGTCGTGATTGCGCCTAACTTACTTGCTAGCCAAGCCAACATAATAAAAATAATGAAGCATAATTAGAAAAATAGCAAGAATAATACAAGCCTAATGCCAATAACATAAATAATTACGTCGGAATACAATAATCCCCTAGAACTGGTAAGTACAGTGTCATTTTCTCTACACAGAAGTACACATCTGTAATACAATAGCAATACTGTTTGAATGAATATAACAGTACCAAAAAAGAGATGACATGACTGCAATGGAGATAAAACTCTACCTTGTCTCTCCAAAGTGCTCACAACAACACCTCACAGCTGGCCTCAACTCGGTCCAACACCAGGATCCGTACCAATTAAGTGCAGAGTGTAGTATGATTACAACCGACCCTTCGTACTTAGTAAGTATCATAATTAACCTCTGCGAGGTAATAGAAGCTAGATTATCATTGATACTCGTTGTTTACCTGTACAATTCATAAATCTAACAAGTACAAAACAATAATATAATCAAGTCATGAATTACATATAGAACCACCTTGGTGCACCCAATAACATAACATACTCTGCTCAGTCAGCAATCCAGCATATAACGAAGATATACAAATAAAACAAGTAAACAACGAAAATTACAAGTAAAGAAGAAATGTAACCGATTCAAAACAATAACCAGCTGTTCCTCATACCACGTGTACGTCATCAAGAGAGAAACATGAGAGGGTGACCCTAGGGAGATGGATCCCTATCTACATGCTGAACGACGTCATGTGCCATAAATATCAACCGCACGGCGTATTCATGAGCTAATAATCACAACTTCAGGCCTTAGCCACGTGCCAATATTATCAACCGCACAACGTAGTCATGTGCCAACAATCAAAACCGCACGGTCAATTCACGTGCTAATATTAACAACCGCACAACGTGGTCACATGCTACCAGTTGAATCCATATCACATAGAAGGCAAATATACAAGATCACATGTACATGATCATTGAATATCCAATTTTAAAACTCATGGACTAGCATAAGTGATATGCTAAAGTGTATCCATGTGCAAAGTGTGGTATCATAGATCAAATCAAGTAATTACATCTCAAAAATAGCAATTATTAGGCTTATTCAGGAGATTGAACATCTATGTAACCTTAAACATGGTTCAAATAGATCATAAAAGGGGTACAACTATAAGAAACATCACAACATGAAGCATAGGAATTAATTCAAGGCATATCATAGCCTAAGCAGTAGGCACTACCCCAAGCATGAATAATACCCAGATGCACGCTCATGGGATCAACCCCACACATTTGCACCAGCCATAACACATAGCTATTACAAATAACTCAAACAACTAGTGCCTTAACTATGTTTAGATAAGATACATACCTCAAGCAAGCGAAATCAATATTCTAAGAAGCCCTCCCTACCTGAATCAACCTCTGGACAGGCTAGAATCTAGCATAAATAACTTAATAATATCAATACAAGCCATAGATAACACGTCTAAACAATAAAGCTAAGATCTTGGTTCAGTTATGCAAAGTAAACCCAAAAAAATCAACCCTAGGCCCGCATCTCGGAACCGGACAAAACTCACAAATTCCGAACACCTATTCCAATATGAGTCCAAATATATGTGTTTCATCCATATCAGACCTCAAATCGACCTCAAATCATTGATGTTTACTTTAGTAAAGCTTTTACTATAATCCTCAATTTCTTTACTTAGATTCACCAATCAAACGCTAGATTCAAGGTTCGAATCATGAATAAAGAAAAATCCGAGTAATAAATACTTACCTCAATCCAAACCGTAAAACTCCCGTCCAAAATCGCGCAAATCCGAGCTTTATATCTCAAAATGTGCTAAAATAACAGAACCCCTCGGAATTAAATATTTAAGTCTCTGCCTAGGCATATGCATAGCGATCGGGGGACCCACATTGCGATTGCGGAGGATAAAAAGTCACAAACAGAAACAACTTCGTGTTTGCACCTACACCATCGCGAACGCGATGAATATCACATCTCACACTACGCGAACGCAGCCTAGACCTCGCGAATGCATAGGCCAAATCCCTCCCAGCTTCTAGTTGCTTCACGAATGCGGAGCCCCCACGACAAATGCGATGAAGGGCAGCTGCCCAACTCTTACTAACACCACGCGAACGCGAGTGCCTTGTCACAATCACGAAAAGGGAAACCAGAATCAACAAAATAGCAGTCCAAAACTAGGGGAAAAGTTCTGAAACTCATCCAAAACACACCCGAGGCCCCGTCCAAACAAACCAACAAATCCCAAAATATAACACAGGTCTACTCAAGGCCTCAAATAACACAAAACAACATCAAAATCATGAATTGCACTTCAATTCAAGCCTAAGGAAATAATCCAAATTTCCAAATTCAAAACTTAAACTTACCTCGAACATGCCTAAACAACTCGGAATGACCTCGAATTTTGCATGAAAGTCTCAAATAACACGAAGAACATATTACAACTCCCAAAACTGCAATCTGAACCCGATACCATCAAATTCAACTCTCGGTCAAACCTATCAGCCTTCCAAACCTTCAACTTTCGCCAATTAGAACCAATTCGACCTAGGAACATCCAAATCAAAATCTGAACATGCACCTAAGTCCAATAGCATCATACATACCTATTGGAACCGCCAAAATACTATTACTGGGCCATGTACACAAAATTCAAACTCTGGTCAGTCTAACAACTTAAACCTCCAACCAAGGGACTAAGTGTCCCAATTCAATCCAAAAACATTACCGAAACCAAACAAACCATCCCGACAAGTCACATAATGACAAATACTCATATGCAAAGCATCCAATAGGAGAAACTAGGCTAAAATACTCAAACTGACCGGTTGGATTGTCATAACCGAATGCTTTGCAAAATCAATACCATACGACGTAGCCTCGTCGGGCTCAAACTAATCGATGGGGAACAAAGTCATTAGTGGAAAATATTGATCCCACTACCATCCGAAGTCAATCACACACGCCATGAGCATATACTTTATAAAGTAAAACGTCCGTCCAACGTCACATAATGACAAATACTCATATGCAAAGCATCCAATAGGAGAAACTAGGCTAAAATACTCAAACTGACCGGTTAGACTGTCATAACCGAATGCTTTGCAAAATCAATACCATACCACGTAGCCTCGTCGGGCTCAAACTAATCGATGGGGCATAAAGTCGTCAGTGGAAAATATCGATCCCACTACCACCCGAAGTCAATCACACACGCCATGAGCATATACTTTATAAAGTAAAACGTCCGTCCAACGGCCCGTCAATATGAAAATGAAAGGTCGTGCTGAGATCTACCCTAGTGCCCAACTCACCCTATACCGCACTCTAAAAATGCAAAGTGAACCGAGTGCCTCCGTTTGAAAAAAAATGAGAATAGGCATTCGATGAAACAAACAATATCCTGAATGTAAATCTGATCCAACCTCTCCAAAGTATATGTGGTCATCACCTGAATAAAATGTGCTGACTTGGTCACTCTAATGACAATGACCCAAACCACATTGAATTTCCTCAACGTCCACGGCATACCAAACTCGAAATCCATATTTCTCATGTTTCCACTCTAGTATACCATCTGTTAAAGTAAACCACATGACCTCTCGTGCTCATATTCCACTTGCTAGCAACTTAGACACCTCGATAAATATCCAACAATGTCATTCTTCATCCTTTGCCACAAGTAATGTTTCCTCATATCACGATAGATACTTGTGGCACTTGGATTAATACAATAGTGAACATGAGTCTCCTCCCAGATCAACTCTCTCAGGCCATCAACATTTGGAACACATAAACGACCCTAGAGCCGCAGAACATCATCATCACCGATAGTTACCTCTTTTGCACCACCTCATAGTAATATCTCTCTATGAAAAAGCAAGTAAAGATCATCATACTGAAGAGCCTTAATCGGCTCGAATAAAGAAGAATAAGCCACAATTGGGATCTGAAATATCCAACCTCACAAGTCAGTTACCTAAGGACTAAATGTCCAAAGACAATGGCCTCCGCTCTGCTAGAATAAAAGAAAGCTAAGCATACTCCCGACCTTCTTGCTCAAGGCATTTGCGACCACATTCGCCTAGCCAGATGATAAAGAATGGATATATCATAGTCATTCAGTAACTCAAGCCACCTACATTATCTTAGATTAAGGTCATTCTACTTAAATAGATGCTGCAAACTGTTGTGATTGGTGTAGACCTCACACCACACCCCATAAAGATAATTCCTCAGAATCTTGAGAACGTGAACTATCACAACCAACTCCAAATCGTGCACAAGGTAATCCTTCTCGGGAAGATTCAACTAATTAGAAGCATAAGGAATCACTCTTTACTCATACATCAATACACAACTCAAACCAATGCGTGAAGCATCATAATAAACGGTGTACATCCCCGAACCTGAAGGCAACACCAATACCAGTATTGTAATCAATGCATTCTTGAGCTTCTGAAAGCTCGCCTCACAATCATCGAACCACATGAACTGAACACCCTTGTGGGTCAATCTAATCAAAGTCGTTGCAATAGACGAGAAGCCCTCCACTAACCGACGATAATAACCTACTATCTCCAAGAAAGTCCCAACACGAGGCCAACTCTGAACTGCCTTGATCTTTGTAGGTTCAAGCTTAATACCCTCACCTGATACAACATGCCACAAGACCACATAATCTAGATAGGAGCCGCACTTAGAGAACTTAGCATACAACTTTTGTTTCCTCAAAGTCTGAAGCAGTACTCTCAAATGGTGTTTGTGATCCTCCATCCTATACGAGTAGATCAATACGTCATCAATGAAGACAATCAGAAAGGAGTCAAGATATGACCTGAACACCTGATTCATCAGTTCCATAAATGTTGTCAGGGCGTTAGTCAAATCGAAAGACATTAATAGAAACTCGTACTCTCCATATCTAAAAAGTTGTCTTCGGAACATCTGAAGAATAAAACCTCAACTGATGGTATCCAAATCACAAGTTGATCTTCGAGAATACCCCAGTCCCCTAAAGCTGATCAAATAGATCATCAACGCACGATAAAAGAAACATGTTCTTAATGGTGACCTAATTAAGCTGGAAGTAAACAATGCACATCCTCATACTCCCATCTTTCGTCTTAAGAAATAACATTGACACGTCGCAAGGCGACACACTCGACTGATGAACCCCTTCTGGATCAACCCTAGATGTTACTACTCCTATAATTATCTCAACTCTATAAGAGCTATACAATGAGGCATAATAGAGATAGGTTGGGTGCCTGACACCAAATCAATGCCGAAGTCAATATCATGTTCCGGTGGAATGCTTGGTAAGTCAGCCAAAATACATCGGAAAACTCTCTCACCACAAGCACTAAATCTATCTTGGGAGGCTCTATTGCAGTATCTCGAACAAAGGCTAGATAGGCCAAAAAACCATTCTCAATCATATGTTGAGCCTTCAAGAAAGAAATAACCCGACTGGATGCACTACTAAATGTAACGGTCTTGGCATGTCAATCAAGAACAACATGACGCAGAGACAAACAATCCCTGCAAGGATAACCTCAAAGTCAATAAAATCAAGCAACACAAGATCTTCTCTAGTCTCATACCCATAGAAAGTCACCACACAGGACTAGTAAACCTGATTAACAACAACAAAAACCCACCAGCGTATACATATGAATACCTAAACACACATGAGATACATCTAGATAAGGAAAAATGAGAAGAAATGTAGGAATAGGTAGACCCCGGATCAAATAATACTGATGCATCTCTATGACAAATATAAATGATACATGTGATCACGATGTCGAGGGCTATCGCCTCTGGCCTAGCTGGGAAGGTATAAAATCTCACCGGAGCACCACCTAAATTTCCTCCACCTCTAGGGAGACCTCTACCCACCTGCCCCCCGCCTCTGGCCGGCCTGACGGGTAAGGCGATAGCTTCTTTACATGACCAAGTCCCCTGCACTAAAAACAACCTCTAGCTTTGGAAAATTGCTGACTCTGTATCTGGCCTTGATGGCCTGAATGTCCACTTTAGGAACCCTGAATAGCCAGTAGATGGTAGATAGTTGATGGTAGGTACTCTTTGGAAGGCATTGAACTATGGTTGTGCTAGAGAAACCAAATAGGCTATGATGCTGAATACATAGGCATGCTACAATGACTTCTCCCAAACTGACCTTTGACCCCAGTTAGGGCACCGCAGAACCCTCTAGAATACTTAGGCCGCTTGTCCCTTTACGTGGCCTCTATGCTCTATATGCGGATACGCTTGAGCCTTTGAGCTATCTCTATATTTTGGTTGAAGGAAGTCTCCAACTTTTCCTCTCGGGCCATAGTAACCTAAATCCGAAAGTGCAAGCCTGAATGAGCCTCTGCACCCTCTCTACCTCCATCAGAATTCATATAGCTGCATAACAATACAACTAAATGAATCTCGTTTCATAGTCAGTTACATACATATGGCCCTACTGGAGTCGCTCAAGTGGGATACGTAATTCATCCCTCCTATTGGATGGAATATTGTCACGACCCCAAAACGCCCAGTCGTGATGGCGCCTATCATGGAATCAGGCAAGCCACACACTTCAATTAATTTAAAAGTTCCTTCGAAAAAATCATTGTATTTGCAACAAAAGTCTCATCTATAAAATATTTAAAGGCGAAAAATCCTTAATACAGAAAAAACAAAAATGAACCCCAACACTAGTGTCACCGAGTCATGAGCTAGTATAACTGCAAAGTCAAGATACAAACTGACATAATATTATCTAAAATAACAAAGTACGACTAGGAGATAGGGAAGGGGAAAAACGAGGCTACGATCGCCAGCTGCTACCTCGAATACTCCAACTGAAACTCTATCAACAGATTAGCAACCGCAACCGGGTCCCGATGTACCTGTATCTGCACACAAGGTGCAAGGGTTAACGTGAGTACACCAACACAGTAAGTAACAGACACAAACTATGGGCTAAGCGGTAGTGACGAACTAACCCTCAGTAGATATAATAAGAAACAACGTACGAAAATTTAGGCATGTTCACAATTATCTATCATATAAAATATAACAGGATAAGTTCAGGTTGTAACAGTAAATCATGTATAACTCAGTATACTCTACATGCCAATGTATCAATGGTATGAAAATGCACGTAATGCTCCCACTCCCACATACAAGTCCACCTAGTACTATATATGGCTCTCATGGCCCAGGGAAGATCCATCTCGGAATATATATACATCTGTGCCAGTAGTCACTCAGTACTGAGGAAGGCCAATCGAGCTCCCACAAAGAAGATCCATCTCTGGATACCAACACTCGGACAAGATCCATGTCCAAGGATGATCCATCCCTCAATATCATCACTGCGCTAACTGGGGTGTGTTACAGACTCTGGAGGGGCTCCTACAGCCCAAGCGCTATCATAAGCCAAATCCAGGCATAAATCAATGTACATGTTGCGGTGTGCAGCCCAATCCCACAACTGCAACTCAATATCGGGCTCTCGGCCCCACTCAGTCATCACTCTCCAGTCTCGTTCACACGGGCTCACAATGCACGAATCGACCCAAATCAACGATTAAAAGTGTGTAACACAACAATTACCGAGACTGAGACATGATATAATATGCAATAACAAGACTGACTAAATAACATCAATGAAATACATGATTAACAGTAATTAGCGACCACTCGGGTCCAAACAATAGTGGCATGAAGCCCTAACATAACATATATCATGATTTCTAGCATGTTTACATTTCATCACATTAAAAATCGTGCGGATTTCAACAAGAAATTCACTAAACAGAGCCATGGAATGCATTCAAGTTACCCTTTAATTGGTGCACGCACCCACGCCCGTCACTTGGCATGTGCGTCACCTCAATTACAATCATATAGTATATCGTTCGGGGTTTCGAACCCATATAACCAAGTTTGGAAGCGTTACTTACCACAATTCTTTTGCCTCTAGACTCGACCTCCAATCGCTCCGAATCTTACCAAAATCAGTACCATAACATCAATATATGAGAAAGGAATAAAACCGATGCAAAAATAATTAATTTTCACCAAAAATCCCAAAATTGGCCAAACCCAACCCTAAGCCCACGTCTCGAAATTCGATAAAAATTACAAAACTAGAATCCTTACACTCTCACGAGTCCATACATACCAAATACATCAAAATCCAATAACAAACGGCCCCTTAAATCCTTAAATCCAAGTCTCCAATTCCCAGCCCTAATCCCCAGTGTTAACCCTTGATTCCAATAAATTTCATGTCTAATCAGTTAGAAATCATCATAGGATCAAGTATTGAGTTCAAAACCATTACCTCAAAGTGTTATCCCTCGAATCCCTATTCAATTCCTCTCAAAAAGCTCCAACTCCAAACACAAATAGTGGAAAAATGGCCAAATTTCGAGAAGGCATCTATTTATAGGTTCTGCCTAGGGATTGACGCATCTGCGGCTTTTTCCTCGCACCTGCAAACCTGCACCTGCGGTCCCATGTGCGCACATGAGATTCTCACTTAACATGCCAACTTCCGCACTTGCGCTCCACCTACCGCAATTGCGGGCTCGCAGGTGCGGCTAAACTCCCGCATCTGGGATACCTCCTCGGCTGCCCCCGTTCTGCACCTGCGATGGCCAACACGCACCTCCGGTCACACTTTTGCATCTGCAGAACACCAAAGCAGAGTGCACCAACAACCTTTTCCAACTTTCAAACTCTGCGATGGCCATCCGAAATCATCCCGAGCCCTCAGGACCTCAGCCAATGGTACTCACAAGTCATATATAATCATCCGAACTTAGTTGAACCCTCGAAACACCCAAAATAACATCAAAACGCCAAATCAATCAATAATTCAAGCCTAAGGATTTCCAAATTTACAAAATTCGCCAACGATGCCGAAGCTGACTAAACCACGCCTGAATGACCTGAATATTTACACACACATCCCAAATGACACTGCGAACATATTGCAACTTCCGAAAATCTATTCCGACCTCGATAGTTAATTTTCCACTCCGACCGTAAAATGCCAAAAATCTAATTTCGCCAATTCAAGCCTTATTCTACTACAGACCTCCAAACAACATTCCGAACACACTCCTAAGTCCTAAATCACCTAACGAAGCTATCTGAGCCATAAAAACCACATTCCAAGATCATTTACCTATAAGTCAACTTGTAGTTGTCTTTTCCAACTATTAAGCCAACATAAGAGACTAAGTGTCTCAATTCTCTTCACAACCACTCCGAACCCGAGCCAACCGAACCAACACAATATAAATGAGTTAAACAACACAAAACGAATCAGAAATGGGGAAAATAGGGCTAATCTCTCAAAACGACCGACTGGATTGTTACATTCTCCCCCTCTTAAATAGACGTTCGTCCTCGAACGGGTCTAGAAACATACCTGGAGCCTCAAATAGGTGAGGATATCTGCTCCACATCTCCCGCTCGGTATCCCAGGTGGCCTCCTCCACCGGCTATCCTCTCCACTGCCCATTCACTTAAGCTATATCCTTAGACCTCAACCTTCTGACCTGACGACCCAAAAAGGCTACTGGCTCCACCTCATAAGACATATCACCCTCTAGCTGAACTGTGTTGACGTCCAAAACATGAGACGAGTCACCAACATACTTCTGAAGTTTGGAAACATGAAATATCGGATGTACACTCAACCTAGGTGGCAAAGCAAGTCTATAAGCCACCTCCCCTAACCCTCTGTAGCACCTCAAAAGGCCCAATGAACCAGGGACTTAATTTTCCCCACTTCCCGAACCGCATAACACCCTTCATGGGTGACAACTTCATCAGCACGTTCTCCCAGACAATGAAAGATACATCCTGAACCTTCCGATCCGCATAGCTCTTCTGCCTGGACTACGCCATGCGAAGCTGCTCCTGAATCACCTTCACCTTATCTAATGCGTACTGAACCAAATTTGTACCCAAAACTCTAGCCTCACTTGGCTCAAACCAACCGACCAGAGACCTACACCTCCTCCCATATAAACCCTTGTACGGAGCTATCTGAATACTCGACTGATAACTATTATTATATGCAAACTCCACGAGTGGTAGAAATCGGTCTCATAAACCCCTAAAATCGATGATGCAAGCACATAACATGTCCTCCAATATCTGAACAGTGCGCTCGGACTGCCTGTCCGTTTGAGGATGAAATGTTGTTCTCAACTCAACTAGAGTACCCAACTCTCTCTGCACGGCCCTCCAAAACTGCGATGTGAACTGAGTACCTCTGTTAGAAATGATGGAAACTGGGACACCATGCAACCGGATAATCTCCTGGATATAAATCTCAGCTAACCGCTCCGAAGAATAAGTAGTACCAACAGGAATGAAGTGCACGGACTTGGTCATCCGATCCACAATAACCTATATAGCATCGAACCTCCTCGAAGTATGTGGGAGTCCAACTACAAAGTCCATGGTGATCCCCTCAAACTTCCACTTCGGAATATCAAACCTCTGATGCAATACACTTGATCTCTGGTGCTCGTATTTAACCTGCTTACACTTGAGACTCCAAGCTACAAGTCCAAAAAATCCTTCTTCATCCGCCTTCACCAATGATGTTGTCTCAGATCCTGATACATCTTCGTGGCACCCGGATGAATGGATTACCGCGAGTTGTTTGCCTCTACTAGAATCAACTCCCGAAGCTCATCTACATTAGGCACGCATATCCGACCCTGCATCATCATCACACCATCATCACCAATAGCTACATCCATGGTATCACCTCGCCAGACCCTATCCTGAAGAACGAGCAAGTGTGGCTCATCATACTGGTGCTCTCTGATACGGTCATAATAAAAAGACCTGGAGGCTACACAAGCCAATACTCGGCAGAGCTCTGATAGATCCAACCTCACAAACTGGCCCTCTAAGGCGTGAACATCAAGTGCTAATGGACTCTCTGCTGTTGGAAAATATGCTAGAGTCCCCAAACTCTCTGCTCTGCGACTCAAGGCATCGGCCACCACATTGGTCTTCCTCGGATGGTATAGAATAGTGATATCATAGTCATTGAGAAGCTCCAACCATCTCTTCTGGCGCAAATTCAGATCCTTCTTCTTAAACAGATGATGCAGACTACGGTGATAAATAAACCTCACAATTCACCCATACAGATAATGACGCCAAATCTTCAAGGCATGAACAATGGCTGCTAGCTCAAGATCATGCACTGGATAATTCTTCTCATGAGTCTTCAACTGGCGCGAGGCGCAGGCAATCACCCTACCCTCCTTCATCAATACGCAACCAATGCCTATCCTCGAGGCATCACAATACACTATATAAGAACCTGAAGCTGATGGCAATACTAACATCGGAGCTGAGGTCAAGGTAGTCTTGAGATTCTGAAAGCTCTCCTCACACTCGTCCGACCACCTGAACGGAGCACCATTCTGAGTCAATTTGGCCAAGGGCAAAGTAATAGAAGAAAACCCCTCCACGAAGCGACGATAATACCTCTCCAAACCATGGAAGCTCCTAATCTCTGTAGTTGAGGACGATCTAGGCCAACTCTGCACCGCCTCTATCTTCTTCGGATCAACGTGAATACCCTCACTAGAAACCACGTTCCCCAAGAAAGCTACTGAGCCAAGACAAAACTCACACTTGGAAAAATTTGCATAAAGCTTCTCCTCCCTCAATCTCTACAATACAACTCTCAAATGCTGAGCATGCTCCTCCTGGCTACGAGAATATACCAGGATATCATCAATGAACACAATAATAAAGGAATCTAAATACGACTGAAACACGATGTTCATCAAATGCATGAACGTTGCTGGAGCATTGGTCAGCCCAAACGACATCACCAAAAACTCATAGTGACCATAACGAGTCCTGAAAGCGGTTTGGGAATATCTGCATCCCAGATTTTCAACTAATGATACCCGGATCTCAAGTCAATATTAGAGAACACCCTGGCACCTTGAAGCTGGTCAAAAAATCATTAATACTAGGCAAAGGATACTTATTTTTTACTGTAACCTTGTTCAGCTGCTTGTAGTCAATACACATTCTTATGGAACCATCTTTCTTCTTCACAAATAACACTAGTGCACCCCAAGGCGACACACTAGGCCGAATGAACCCCTTATTTAGGAGTTCCTGAAGCTGCTCTTTCAATTCCTTCAATTCCGTCGGTGCCATACGATAAGGTGGAATAAAAATAGGCTGAGTGACTAGCACTAAATCAATACGAAAATCAATGTCCCTGTCAGGGGGCATGCCCGGCATGTCAGCAGGGAACACATCTGGAAAATCACGGACCACCGGAACAGAATCAATATTGGAAATCTCAGCACTAACATCCCTCACAAAAGCCAAATAAGATAAACACCTTTTTTCAACCATATGCTGAGCCTTCAAGTATGGAATCACCCTACTAGGCACATAATCAAAACAACCTCTCCACTCAACCCTCGAAAATCCTGGCATCACTAAGGTCACGGTCTTAGCGTGACAATCTAGAGGAGCATGACACGGAGATAGCCAATCCATGACCAATATCATATCAAAGTCAACCATGCTAAGCAATAACAGATCCACTTGTGTCTCCAGACCCCCAATAGATATCACACATGACCGATACACACGGTCCACAATGATAGTATCGACAACTGGAGTCGACACATAAAAAGATGTAACTAAGGAATCATGGGGCATATTTAGAAAATGGGAAAAATATGATGAAACATAGGAATACGTGGAACTAGGATCAGATAAGATAGAAGAATCTTTGTGACATACCGAACAATACCTGTAATCACTATATGTGGCCTAGCTGGAAGTGCATACAAACAATCCTGTCCACCACTTGATCGACCTCCCCCTCTAGGGTGGCCTCTAGTTGTCTAACCCTCACCCCTCGCTGGTTGGGCGAGTGATGAAGTAACTGGTGCTGAAGCTGACGGTTGACTCCTTTGCTGGGATGAATCCTCCCAAAATACGGGTACAAAACCTCTTGATATGACCTGGATCCCCACACTTAAAGCAACCCTTCTCAGCAAATGACGGTAGAGTTTGAAGGGAACCCCTAGCACCCGGATAACTACTAGAAGGACCATGCACAGAGGAACCCTGAACCGATGGTGCTCGAGATGAACTCTGGGCTGGAAGATCACTGAATGAAGTGCGGCCCAGATAAGAACTACGGGGACCATGCCCCGATGATGCACCATTATAAGTTGGGCGAGCTGGTTGAGAAGGCCTAATAAGCGGCCTCTACTATGTTGAAACTGGACCGTGGAGGGAGCACTGCTAAAACTACCAGATCGTCGAGTCCTCTCGGCCTCCCACTCCTCTTGTTCGTGGCGGCGAACTGACTCAATATACCGGGCAATTTCAACAACTTTCTCAAAAGTAGCACCCGATACTCTATCTCTAGTCATCAGAATACGGAGCTGATAAGTTAGGCAATCCATGAACCTCCTTATCCTCTCTCTCTCTCTATGTAGGGACCAACTTTGTAGCATGAAGAGCGCTCTGAAAACCTCATCCCATACTACATCATTGTCAACTCATTCTAACGCAGTTGCACAAACTGTCTGCGCAGCTCCACTCTGTGGGACTGTGGAACATAATTCTCTAAGAAGAGAGTAGAAAACTGCTACCAACTAAGGGGTGCTGCACCAACAGTCCTACACCTCTCATAAGACTCCCACAAAGTAAATACAGCTCCTGAAAACTGGAAAGTGGTAAACGAGACCCCACTGGTCTCCAATATCCATGTTGTGTGAAGAATCCTCTCACACTTGTCTAAGAAACCTTGGGTCTCCTCTCCATCAACACCACTGAATGTCAGGGGCTGAAGTCTACCAAACCTCTCTAACCAGCGTTGCTCATCATTTGGCATAACGGGAATCATAAAATCCTGAACTGGTACAACCGACTGGGCTGGAGCTGCCCCTGGTGTCTGGAGTCCTTGAATGGCCTGCTCAGATGTACGGGCAGCAGGAGTCTGAGTGCTTCCCCCGTCCTGAGAAGTAGAGGATGTAGTAGAAACAACGACCGCCTGTGCAAGACAAGTGCACATGGTCAGAATCTGCGCCAAGGTCTCCTGATTACCTGGGATAACAATAGGCATAGCCGGTGCCTGGGCTGGTCCCACTGGGACCTGGTCTGGAATATCAAGCGGGTCTATGGGTACCGCCCCTGCAGCTGCGTGAGCTGCACTTCTACCTCTACCACGGCCTCGAGCCCTTGTGGGTCCCACTAGTGGATCATCACCCTGTCCGGTAGCGCGTGTCCTCACCATATGTGAGAGAATGAAACATTAGTAGTTCAGTTTCCAGAATCAACAAATTCGCATGAGAGAATTCAAGAATGTGAGATTTCTCGTAAGGGTTCTACAGCCTCTCAAAGATAAGTACGGACGTCTCCGTATCAATCCGCAAGACTCTACTAAACCTTCTCATGATTGGTGAGACCTATTTAACCTAGGATCTGATGCCAACTTATCACGACCTCAAACGCCCAGCCGTGATTGGGCCTATGGTGGTATCAGGCAAGCCACACACTTTAATTACTATAAAATTTCCTTCGGAAAAATCATTGTATTTGCAGCAAAAGACTAATTTATAAAACATTTATAGGCCGAAAATCCTTAATACACTAATTTTTTTTTTTATCCCAGCACTCGTGTCAATGAGTCATGATCTAGTATAACTACAAAATCAAATACAAAACTGACATAATACTTTCTGAAATAACAAAGTACGACAAGGGAGATAGGGAAAGAGAAAAATGAGGCTGCGATCTCTAGCTGCTACTTCGAATACTCCAATTGAATTTTTATCAACAGATCAACAACTAGTACTCAACAGTAGTGGCTTGAAGCCCTAACATAACATCTAGCATGATTTCTAGCATGTTTACGTCTAATCACATTAACAATCATGCGGATATAAACAAGAAAGTCACTAAATAGAGCCATGGGATGAATCCAGGTTACCCTTCTCACGGTGCACGCACCCACGCCCGTCACTTAGCATGTGCGTCACCTCAATTACAATCTTATAACATATCGTTCGCGGTTTCAAACCCACAGAACCAAGTTTGGAAGCGTTACTCACCTCAAACTAGGCAAAAATCCTAGTCTACAATGCCTTTGCCTCTAGACGCGGCCTCCAATCACCCTGAATCTAACCAAAATCAGTATCATAACATCAATATATAAGAAAGGAATAAAACCCACGTGAAAATAATCAATTTACACAAAAACTCCTAAAATTGGCCAAGCCCGACCCCTGGGCCCACGTTTCAAAATTCGATAAAAATTGCAAAACTATAATCCTTACACTCTCACGAGTCCATACATACCAAATACATCAAAGTCCGATAACAAACGGCCCCTCAAATCATCAAATTAAAGTCTCCAATTCCAAGCCCTAATCCCCAAATTTTAACCCTTGATTCCCATAAATTTCATGTATAATCAGTTAGAAATCATCATAGGATTGAGTATTGAGCTCACAATCATTACCTCAAAGTGTTATCCCTCGAATCCCTCTTCAATGCCACTCAAAAAGCTCCAAGTACAAACACAAATGGTGGAAAAATGGCCAAATTTCGTGAAGGCATCTATTTATAGGTTCTGCCCAGCGATTGCCGCAACTCCGACCTATTCCTCGCACTTGCGGACCCGCACCCGCGGTCCCAGTTGCACACATGCGATTCTCACTTAACATAGCAACTTCCACACCTGTTATCCACCTACCACACTTGCGGGCTCGCAGATGTGACTAAACTTCTGCATCTGCGGTTCCTCCCCAGCTGCCCCCTTTCCGCACCTACGATGACCAACATGCACCTGCGGTCACACTTCCCCATCTGCGAAACACCAGTGCAGAGTGCACCAACAACATTTTCCAACTTTCAAACTCTCCGATGGCCATCCGAAAGCCACACGAGGCCCTCGAAACATTAACTGATGGTACTCACAAGTCATATATGATCACCCGAACTTATTCGAACCCTCTGAACACCCAAAATAAAATAAAAACACCAAATCAATCCATAATTCAAGCCTAAGGATTTCTAAACTTCAGCAATTCGCCAATGATGCCGAAACTAACCGAACCACGTCTGAATGACCTAAAAATTTGCACACACGTCCCAAATGAAACTGCGAACCTGTTCCAACTTCCGTAATCCATTCCGGTCTCGAGAGCTAATTTTTTCCACTGATGACCAGAAAACGCCAAAAATCTAATTTCGCCAATTCAAGTCTAATTCTACTTCAGACCTCCAAACAACATTTCGAACACATTCCTAAGTCCCAAATAACCTAAAGAAGCTATTCGAGCCATAAAAACTACATTCCGAGATCATTTACCTTTAAGTCAACTACCAGTTGACCTTTCCCACTATTAAGCCAACTTAAGAGACTAAGTGTTTCATTTCTCTCCACAGCCACTCCTAACCTGAGCCAACCGACCCATCATAAAATAAATGAATTAAACAACACAGAACTAATCAGAATGGGGAAAATGGGTCTAATCTCTCGGAACGACCGACCGGGTCGTTACAAATATACTTCTCTAGGAAAATATGCATAAACGGATCCTAAGGGAGGTGAAGTTGCCAATCTACATAGAATATAAGACTGGCACCATTTACTAGCTTTCTCTCAGCTGAAAAGTAAAGAAATCAACCTTATTGGACTTTACTAGTCCCAGATTATGCAGCCAAACCATGCAACAGTCAATAAAATCATGCGGTTCCTCTGACATCTCATCATCAAAGTAGGGATGGTAAAGCCTCGTAAATCTGTCCAGCCTTTTTTGCTCGTCGGCAGTCACAGAAGGTCTAATCTCTGCTCTGGCTGCTTCAACTAGCTGAACACTGCCTGCAAGTAATGCCCCAGGGCCATAATAATAATATAAGCATGTGTCGTGTATGAGTGGTAAGAGACTGGAATCTACCTCTTTCCTGAGATGTGGTCGGATCCACTAGAACAGGTCCGACTTGGGTCATGGCGTCCATAAATCTCAACATATGACCCATGACTTCTTTAAAGCCTGGTGCGGTTATGAAATATGTCGGGGCTTGCTCAGCTCCAGGTATCTCGCCCTGCCCCTCAATAATAGGATCCTTAACTAGATCCATTAGTGGTGCCTCTGGAACTACTCTATACCCTCGTCCTCTAGCAAGAGCACTGGCCCTCTCACAGCCTCTACCTGTACCTCTACCTCTACCAGTAGGAGGTATAGTCCCTATGCTGCCAACTAGTGTTGTCGCACGTGTTCTCATCATATGTAAGAGAATAAGAGAAAGATTTATACTTAGAAAAATATCTGCAGCATGATAAGAAAATGAAGAAAGAGAAGTTTCCTAACGCACTATACCCTCTCGAAGATAAGTACAGGTGTCTCCGTATCGATCCGCAAGACTTTACTAGTCCTGCTCATAATTCGTGAGAACTATGTAAGCCTAGTGCTCTAATATCAAGCTATCACGACCCCACTCCCTCTATAAGTCATGATGGAACCTAAAGCTACTATCATGCAAGCCAATAATATAGTAATAAAATGATCGATAATTCATAGCACTTTTAAAGCAAGTGGTGAAATAAAGGAGCGAAAATTTCTTTTGAATCATAGTAAAATCCTAATGTCTTCATCAAGATTCAAAATATTATCAAAATATAATGCTGAATATTATAACAACGATAATAAATTATCTACAAAGCCGTAAAACTCGGTATTACAAGTTGTCGAGCATTTACTAGAATATACAATACTACTACAATAACTGTCTGGAACAGAATGTAGACAAAATAAAATAAGTAAAGAGGAAGGAGACTATGTGTGGTGTGGACCGAAGCATAGAAGGAAACTCACCACTAAGTCTGCCCAGCAAGTGCGCCTACGCGCCTGTGTGACCACCATATATACCTGATTCGGTACCTGCACAATTACCACATGAACTCAAAGCATAACCAGACCACCCTTTGCCATCATAATTCCTACTCTACGGTCGCATAGAACAACTCTCCCTCAGCTCTAAACAATACTCCACGATCATGTTCACACCAAACATCAACAAAATCTATCAACTTCAACATGCTCTGGATGGTCTGAAAGTCACCCGAGCCACTCGGGACTCCGTTCAATAATACTAACAAGTCTATAAACCTAATCGGGTCTTAAGCGAGGCCTCAAAATATGTAAAACAACATCACAACCAAGAATCGTACACCAAACCAAACTAATCAAAATTTCGAACTTCTGACATCTTTCAACTAACTCCGTACGCAGCAAATCATACTTAGAAAACTTAAAATAGAGTCAAAGTTCACACACAAGTCCAATATAACAACACGAACCTGTCCCTAGGCATGCAATACCAAACAATATTCGATAACACCAATGTCCACTACAAGTCAAACTTGGAAAATTATAAAATCGTCAAAATGCCAACTTCTGACAGTAAGCACCGTACGCTCCCAGACCACCCGAGACTCGACCTGAACATACGCTAAAGTCCAAAATCACCATACAAAACTATTGGAACCTTCAAATCCCAATTCCAAAGTCGATTACCCAAAATGTTAACTTAAGTCAAATTAGCCACCTTTGTCGACTACCATGGAACTAAGTACTTCGAATTCAACTGGAACCCTTCTTGAACCAAAGCAACCGCACCCGCAAGTCATAAAATAGAAAAAGCCATATACAAGATGTCTTAAATAGAGGAACAAGATTCTCGAAAACAAAACAACCAGTGGGCTTGTCACAAAAAAAAAAAAAGAGAAAAGAAAGGGAGAAAAAATGATGAGAAGAAAAAGAAAGAATAAAAAGAGAGGAAAAGGAGAGAAAATAGGGTTTAGATGGCTTATATATGTAACGACCTGACCGGTCGTTTTAAGATCCAGCGCGTCGTTCAGCAGTTGGGAGTCATGAACAGCTCCATTTGGGGTATTGTGACTTGTGTGTATGGTCAGAGTTGAAATTCAGGAGGTTCGGAGTTAAATTGAAAGGAAATTTTTTATTTCGGAAACCTTAAGTTGAAGAAATTGATTAAGACTGGAATTTTGAGTAAACGACCTCGGAATAAGGATTCGAAGGTTCAGCAGGTTCGTATGATGATTTCGGACTTGGGCGTATGTCCGTAACAGGTTTTGGATAACCCGGGAGCGTTTCGGCGTATATTGTGGAAGTTAGCATTTTGAAGGAATTTCCTAAAGTTTGTCTTAAAGAGCATTTCAGAGATATTGATGTCCGTTTGGGATTACGAGTTTGGGAATAGCTTCGTATGGTGATTCTGGAGTTGGGAGCGCGATTGAAAGTGAATTCGGATACCCGGAAGTCAATTTAAGGTCATTTGGCTAAAGATAGAAATTTGAAGGTTTTTGAGAAAATCCGACCGGAAGTGAAAATTTTGATATCAAGGTCGGAATGTGATTCTGAAAGTTGGAGCAGGTCCGTAATGTCGAATGTGTCTCGTGTGCAAAATTTGGGGTCAATCGGACGTGATTTGATAGGTTTCGGCATCAGATGTGAAAGTTAGAAATTTCAAAGTTCATAAAGTTGAATTTTTGCATGATTCGTGTTTTCGGCATTGTTTGATGTGATTTGAGGCCTCGACTAAGTCCGTGATATGTTTCCAGACTTGTTGGTACGTTCGGACGAGGTCCCGAGGGGCTCGGGTGAGTTTCGGGTGGTTTCGGACCATTTCTAGGCCATTTATAACTGCTGGTTTTTGGCTACGTCATTGTTATACGCGATCCCGGGGAATTGGTCGCGATCTCGGTGAGTAAAATGTGAGAAACGGGCCAGTGAATCGCGATCGCGGAAAGCCTTTCGCGATCGCATGGAGTAAATGTTCTGCTGCACTAACTCGACTTCGGAGGCTCATATCTCACGGTCTATAAGAAATTTTTCTATGGTATAAATGAAAGTTGTAGCCCTTTGTGTCTAGTTTCTAGAAATGTAAACCATCCATGATTTGGATTTGTGTACAAGGAGATATGGCTATTACACTACAGAGTGTTTGGGAAAATGAAGAAGAAAGTTGTGTTGCACATGGGCTGACTTTGCCAGATTATATATCGAAATCTATAAGAAATTGGGAGATGAACAACACATGAAAGTTATAGATATTTGAGTCTAGTTTTCAGAACATTTATCCATTTGTCATTTGGAGTTGTGTGCAAAGAGTTATGACTATTCTACTAGAGGCTGTCCGGACAGGCTGGGTAATTGTTCTCCGCGATCGCGAAGAGCAAAGTTTCGGCTGGAAAAAATATTCTCCGCAATCGGGAAGCATTTTCCGCGATCACGATGAGTAAATACCTGGGCAGAATGATATTTTAGCGGGTTTAGCTCATTTTTCTTCATTTCTTCATGACTATGCGCGGATTTTGAGAGCATTTCAAGGAAGATTCAACCAAGCTTCAGAGGTAAGATCATTCTACTTATTTCTAAGTTAAATACAAGATTATATCATGGATTAGAACATGGAAATTAGGGAAAATTTGTGGAAAAATTAGTATTTTGAAGAAAACCTAGAAATTTGGAAATTTGAATTTTTTGCCACAAATTTAGCATGAATAATTGAGTAAAATGTGTTATTGAATTAGTAAAGCTTCGGGTAGGGATTTCCTTCAAGAACTTTCGAGGTTCGGGCACGTGGTCCCGAGGGCATTTTGGTCATTTCATAGAGCCGGGCTGAGGAACTTCGTAATTTGAATTGGCTATGATTTATTGAGTATAGTTTCATTGAATTATCGTTATTTGGATAGTTTGGGAGCGTCACGCATCCATTTTAGTCGTCGTAGAGGCTTGGAAGACGGTGATGAATCTTCGGAGCGAGGTGAGTCTTCTTTCTAACCTTGTAAGAGGGAATTGTATCCTTAGGTGTTCTACATGCTACATATAATTGTTTGATGGGGCTACGTACGTACCAAGTGATGAGAGTCTGTACGTAGCGGCTACTATTGTTATGTCCGGGTAGTTAGGCCCTACATCATGCCCTGTATACTTCTTGTAATGAATTGTATGAATGTTATAATATCCTGTTGTGTGGTTTTGTTTCTCTGAGATTTATGGATCTTAATATAATATGGAAGGAAATTGTTTTCACGAAAAAATATTATGAAGTGAATTGACTTACGAGGAAGAATAGGAAAGAAATTATTTATGGAAAGTATTGTGAAAGGAAAAAAAATGACATAAGTTTTGTACTCATGTAAGATATTATTGTTTCCCCGAGCTTTTATTTATTAAATAATTGGAAAGAGTTGTGGTGAGATGAACTTTACATTTTGTGTGCGCATGTTGTCGCTTAAATGAACTTTACATCCTGTGTGCGCATGTTGTCGCTTCGTAATATACATCCCGCGAGCGATATGTAGTTTCCTTCACTCTTATGGGATCGGGCCGTACGCCATGGCGGATTTATAGTGCACTCACAGTACGGGCCGGTCAATCCCTGACAGTGCACATGGATTTATTTAAGAATGCACTTATGGTATGGGCCGATCGATCCACGGCAGTGCATGGACGAAGTTACATTATGATACGGTGTGATTACATTGATAGACGCACTTACGGTATAGGTCGGTCGATCCCCGACAGTGCGTAGTTGGACTATTGGTAAGCATGCACTCATGGTATGGGCCAGTCAATCCCCGACAGTGCATAGCTCTTCTTGATATGATTACATTATAAGCATGCACTCATGGTACGGGTTGGTCGATCCCCGGCAGTGCATAGATCTTCTTGATATGATTACATTATAAGCATGCACTCATGGTACGAGTCGTTCGATCACCGGCAGTGCATAGCTATTCTTCCTCCTGACTCCAGCCGGTTGTCCTACTCCTGTGTGCGCATGACTATTTGGTACTTTGTTTTCCTGATTTATGATTTGACAGATGTTTGGGGAAAGGAGACAGGTGAGTTGTTACTGCTTTCAATATTTACGTGGGAACTCTGTATTCTCTTGTCAATTGTGGTGCACTATTTATATGTTTACTGCTTTCCTTATATCCTGTTTATTTCTATTACTGTTGGACCTTAGTGAGTATCGAGTCGACCTCTCATCACTACTTCTCCGAGATTAGACAGGATACTCACTGGGTACATATATGTATATGTACTTATGCTACACTTTTTGTGAATTTTGTTGCACAGGTACCCTCATAGTGCAGTGATCGATTCATAAACTTACTCAGGTTGCATTGTTCCGATGGCGTTCCGCAACTGGCAGAGTCTCCCTTCTATGTCCCTACGTTTTTGTCTTTATTACCTTTGTCCAATTTAAATTCTCGGACAAGAGTTGTATAACTGTAAATTCTTAGAAATTGCTCATGTACTTGTGTCACCGGGTTCTGGGAAAGTGTTGGTATTTCTTGTACTGCATTAAGTGGATTTTCCGCCGTATTTAGTTTACGAGCATTTGCTTTATTATTTGATTATAAATGCAGAAAAAGACATGATTTTGAATGTGTTAAGCAGGAAGTTGTTTGAACTGGTTCAGGGATTGGCTTGCCTGACAGTGTATCCGCCGCCATCACAACCCATAAATTTTGGATCGTGACAATATAGGAGGTTGACTTAAAATAGTTATCACGCTAATTATTTAATGGGAAAGATTCTTAATAGGTATATGAAGAGTAACTTTTTTTTTAGTTTTTATAGGTATTTGTATATTTATTTATAAAGGTAAAGGACTACGAACGGATAATAATAAGAAAAAAGAACCTAATATCGTCTCACATATGCAGTAAAATGTTACATACCTCTAATAAATATATGATGAATCATACTATAACTAAAAAGCTAGTGCAAAATGCATTCCAAATGGAAGATATTATTATTCATAAACGGGAAGTCACATCATCATGAGAGATCGCGTTCAATATCTCGAATAGCTATAATTTGCGTCTTTGAAAGTCACGACACATTAACTAAAATATATACCATTATAGTTTTGTTAGAATTAAATTATAATTACATAGCATGAATACACATTTACGACAATAAATACACATAAATGTATAGTAAAAATGAAGAGGGCGACATAATTAGCAACATGTTTATCGACGCTTACATTAGCATATAATTACAATTTAGAGATCATTAAAGAGAAATAGATACTAATTGATGGATGCCATGAAAAGAATTGTGAATACAAAACCGATTTTGGGCAGCGCCATTGAAGGAATAACAATATTCTCTTCATGTAAATTTTGGTGTGAGCATCTCTTGTTCACAGAGGCCGTAATATATATACGTCCACCACTGAGATACCTCTAAAAATTAAGGTTGTTTCTTTAATCCTTGTTGCTCCAAAACGCACACGCAAGTATACGTGGTCGTACAAGTAATATAATAATAAATTGAGTGTCGAACCCACAGAGACTTGTGTAAACTACTCACTAATTCACTATAATTGTTATTCAATCATGCCAAAATAAAAATACCAATAATGTAACTATGCTATACTACGATCATAAGAATTAACTAATTATCAAGTAGAGAGTTGATTGTTGTGTATTCAATAGAGACAAATATTCCAGGGTTGTGATTGATTCACCATTCGTATTGTGTTCTAATTAACTCTCCCTTTCATATAATTCACTCATGGTTGCTAATTAATCGATAATTAATCTCGTAACCTTCTCCCGAAGCACTACTCGCCTATTCTCAATAGATTAACGCCTATATTCCTATGAAATTAATCTATCATAATGCATTAAGATTACGATATTTAATTACGCACGGTGACTAGTTATATTCCTATCCTAGACACAAATCCGCTCCCGTGAAGGGTTAAGATCGCGCTCTCTTCAACTATTCTTTAATCTATACATGACTCTCCCAAGCATAACATAGATAGTATATAGAACCTAAATGATGGTCAGACAATTAAGCAATTAAACACATAATTGAAGAAACAACCATATATTGAGTGAACTATAATCAAGGTTAAGCTAACGTCGAACAACGATATTCATGGCTAAATCACAATCCCAGAACAATGGGTGTTTAGCCACTCATGCTAAAATCAAACAATTGCATAAGTGTTGAATTAATTGTAAATACTAGAAAAATATGAAGAAATCTGAGAATCCTCCCCTCCCTCATAATTCCGTGTGTAACTTTCCTCCAAAATGGCGTCAATCCCCTCAAAATTGAGTTTAGACTTGCTTTTATACATGTTGGGTAGGTTTAGGGTCTAATTAACCGAGTCGCGGTCGAACTAGGAGAGTTTCACGTAATCGGCGCCCTATGTAGTGTTGGGTGCCCACCAGGGCGCTTCTTGGTAATTTCATTCTCTCCCCAGCGCCAAAGGTGGTGCCAAGCTCTGCCTGTGGCGCCGAAAAATCCAATTTTCCGGTTTTGTGTGTTTTCGCTCTAATTTTGTGTGTTTAGTCCCCAATTGCTCCCAAATCATTCCTACAAATAAAGACACCACAAATCAATATAAATCATCACAATTAACATATAAAACTCACTAAACAAAAGTAATATATGAGGCGATATACATGAAAATATATGTACTTTAAGCTAAACATCAATACCCCACACTTAGACTCTTGCTCGTCCTCGAGCAATGGGACAAACTACTATCCTTTAACACGTACAAAGTTCATTATCAAGGAGCATTTCACTTTTAAATCACACACTTTACCACTTGACCATGATCGATACCGACAATCAAGTATGAACATACAAAAATTCACATTCTTCCCCTTTTTACACATGACCAAGTATAACAATTTAATCAATCATACCAACAAACTATTTGCAACCACCAAACCTCAAGAGTCAACTTGTAACTATTAAGCTCTCTCAATTCACGCACTTACCCAGCAAGAAAGTTTACAACATTACCCATTGCTCATGAGATCATGTTCCTTCACCAACAACAAAAGAGTGAATATAGCTAGTCCACACATTTAAGTATTCTTTTGAACATAACTTAAGGACATCACACAATTGAACCAAAATTCACTCATTCTCACAAAGAATTCATATGCATCGCGTGGTCGTACCATAAGCTTGCCCGTAGTGTAGATCTCTACTAATTTAAGTTAGCCAAATCTAGGATCAATTAGGAATTTCAAGGTCGTAATGTAGGCTAAGGGACGGGTAGGATATATTTAGGAATAGTGACTAATACTACTAAGCACTTTAATACACTACATTCAAACGTCAACACATATTCTTCTCAACCAATTTCTTCTCAACCAATTCACTTGCCACAACCATATTCAACATAGCCTTTTCTTTTTCAATCAGCACTTCTATACTCTCACTAGCATAATTTAATAAAAATTGGAAGTGTGTATATTTTTCTACATACTTTTACTATCATTTTTTTTTTTACAACAATTTTTCTTTTCCTACACACATTCCATACATGAAAGTTCATTGGCTAGTGGCTTTTGAATTCAATTTTAGTGCACCAAAGGGCCCTTCCATGACTCCATTCAAAACTAATCCCCAATATCTCACCTTACTTCTGTTCGCGACTAAGTGCCTTAGGAGGTCAAGGTACAAAAATCTCAATTTAAGAACAAAATAGGGGTACGGCTTGTAATGCGGGTACCAAAGAAAAGGTCTATAAGCTCAAAGGGGCTAGCAATAGAAAATATTTATTTTTGTGGGACAAGTACATCCATGAACAAGCAAGAAAAATGCCTACGTCATCTCCTAGATTAGCATAACTTACAATTCCGCTTCAATTAACACACGGGGCAAGTTTTAGAATACACCGGATAACATAGAAGATAACTAAACCTCACACACACATTACACATGACTCAGTCACAATGGTTTTGTTCAACTCTCGAATCAAGCAAACACACATAATTGAGAAAATAAAGCAATATTGCACTATGTGGCATACAAGTCAAACAACTGAGCTAAGGCGTCGCAAAATAGGCTATTTAATTTTTCTTAGGCATCAAATGTCAAACCAACTGCAATGGGAAGCAGAATGTATGTCATAACCTAATATGCCGACACCAAACATGTTAGTGGGTATCTCTAAGTTACTCAATTTCTTCCTAACTATTCTAAAAGAAAAATAAAGTGCCCGGTTCGAGCTACACCCTGGGAAAAGAGCCGGTGCCCAAAGAAAAACCAAGGGATACTACTTAACTATCCTAAAAATAAAAAATCTTTTTGGTATTTTTAAATCGGACTTTATCCCTCAAAAATATTGTCCAATAGATCCATCGTCGGGAAAAGTCCGAGCTTGTCGCAATTAGCTAGAGGCTAGGTTGCTACAAAGGGATTAGAGTTAGTCCTAGGTTTA
>ML274831.1:0-14334 GCA_005239495.1 Nicotiana undulata | reverse complement strand
AAAGCACGAAGGGTGATGCCGTGCCATGATTTTATTGATTATAAGCAAGAAGGTAAATACCGTGCCATGATGTTATTTATTACACGCACGAAGGTAAATTCCGTGCCATGATTCATTGTACATTGCATTGTGAGGAAGAGAGTAAAAGCACGAAGGGTGATGCCGTGCCATTGTTTACTTTTCCGACATTTATAATGTTTCGTCGTCAATTATGTTGGATTGTTTGGCTGGATTACTTTTATCTGTCGATGTGGCTATTTTATTTCACTTGTTCCCCTTTTTCTGCTCCCGTATCCCATGTCTGCATGTTTATCACATGCTTTGTGTTATTTCCTGTTACCTGCTGTAGAATAGGACAGGTTATCGTTAATGTCAAGTCTAGCCTCGTCACTACTTCGGCCGAGGTTAGGCTTGGCACTTACTCAGTACATGGGGTCGGTTGTACTGATACTACACTGCACTTCCTTGTGTTGTGCAGACCCGGCTACCGGACCCCGTGGAGCGTTCTGAGGGAGTTACCTTCAGTCCACATCAGAGCTTCAAGGTATACACCGGCGTTCGTGGATCCCGAGGCTTCTCTCCTTTATCGTTTCATTGTCTTTCTCATTATTTCTAAGACAGTGTAGTATTTTCATTTCCAGACTTGTATTTAGTATTCCAGTAGTTAGTCCGTGAGATTGTGACACCCCGGTTTTGGGATTGTTTGTTGTAGATGTCTTATCATTTCATTTTGAGTTTTTCTAAGATATTGTCATTATGTCTCTGCTGTGAAACAATTGAAGGGATTTGGAAGGTCCAGTAAAGTTTGAGAGTTACCAGTGTGGGAAGTTTTACGTTGTTTAAGTTTATCGTGTCTTTATTTGTCGTATTCTTAAAGTTTTCGTCATCCTTATTAAGAAAATGCTTACAGGATTTTGTTGGGAATTTGTTGAAAGTAACGAATTACCGTTTTGTTCAGTATTAAATGATTTTTAAATTACTATTGCAAGTTATACGTTGGATGGCCTAGCGGGTTCAACGTTAGGCGCAGTCACGGCCCAAGGGTGGGAATTTGGGTCGTGACATATATATATATATATATAAGAAAATGAAGAGTTAGGAACACATGATCGGGTTATTTTAATGAGGGATTGATACATATATACGGCTATCAAAGTGTGTGTGTGTATATATATATATACTGACACACAGAGACACAGACACTTCACTGTAATACTATAACGTATATATAACTTATTATAGTATATGTTAATGTGTGTGTATATAACATTCATTCATCACTAGGTTATAAGTTGATGAATCAATTTACAAGTGTATAAATACCAAAAAAGAAGAAAAAACAATTTTATTTTTTTAATAACGACCAACGTTGGTCGCTATTTTTCAATTTTAATTTTTATAATTTGCGACCAAAGTTGGTTGCTTTTTCTAATTTCAGAGACAAAAACGGGTTGCCTCCTCATTTCTCTTATTTCCTCCCCCAAAATTTTCCCAACTCTCTCTTTCCCTCCCCTTCTCTATTTCTAACACCCAAATCCCATCCCCCCCCCTCCCTCTCTCTCCTTCTCCACCTAAAAAAAAACAAGGTTAGAATTATAACCTTGAATCTTTAATTGTTATTTTTAGTGTGTGTGTGTGTGTGTTACAATATTTGATGTATTGTAGTTTATTGTAACGGTTAGTATTTCAATTCCTTGAACATTGTATTATATTGACGATTAGGGTTTAGGTCTTGTTTTAATTAGTTTTGTTAATTAGGATTAGGGTTAGAAAATTGTATTTTATTGACGATTAGGGTTAAAACATTGTATTTTATTGATGATTAGTTTTATTACAAGTTTTGGTCGCTATTTTGTTGGTTTTATGGAGATAATAACAGTGAGGGATAACCATTCTCATGCTTAGCTTGAATATACCTTGGTTTTAGGATATGGATTGAGCTCTTAGGATATGAATTGAGCCATTAGGATATGAATTGAACCTTTAGGATATGAATTGGACTTTTAGTTTATGTATTGGAATTTTAGTTTATGACTTGAAATTTTAGGATATGAATTGAACCTTTAGGATATGAATTGGACTTTTAGTTTATGTATTGGAATTTTAGTTTATGACTTGAAATTTTAGGATATGAATTGAACTTTAGGATGAATTAATCCTATAGGATATGAATTGAGCCTTTAGGATATGAATTGAACCTTTAGGATATGAATTGAGCCGCTTAGGATATGAATTGAACCTTTAGGATATGAATTGAGCCTCTTAGTTATGAATTGAGCCTTTAGGATATGAATTGAACCTTTTAGTTTATGTATTGGAATTTTAGTTTATGAATTGAAACTTTAGGATATGACTTGAACCTTTAGGATATGAATTAAGCCTATAGGATATGAATTAAGCCTTTAGGATATGAATTGAACTCTTAGGATATGAATTGAGCCTTTAGCATATGAATTGAGCCTTTAGGATATGAATTGAACCTTTTGGATATGAATCGAGCCTCTTAGGATATGTATTGAGCCTTTAGGATATGAATTGAGCCTTTAGGATATGAATTGAACCTTTAGGATATGAATTGGACTTTTAGTTTATGTATTGGAATTTTAGTTTATGAATTGAAACTTTAGGATATGACTTGAACTTTTATTTGTATAGATGGAACATCGTACTTGGATGTTGTAACGACCCGACCGGTCGTTTTGAGATCCAGCGCGTCGTTCAGGAGTTGGGAGTCATGAATAGCTTCATTTCGGGTATTGTGACTTGTGTGTATTGTCGGAGTTGAAATTCAGGATGTTTGGAGTTAAATTGAAAGGAAAATTCTCATTTCAGAAGCCTTAAGTTGAAGAAATTGAGTAAGACTGGAATTTTGAGTAAACGACCTCGGAATCAAGATCCGAAGGTTCCAGTAGGTTCGTATGATGATTTCGGACTTGGGCGTATGTCCGGAACGGGTTTTGGATAACCCGGGAGCAGTTCAGCGCATATTGTGGAAAGTCAGTATTTTAAGGAAATTTTCTAAGTTTGACTTGAAGTACATTTCAATGATATTGATATCCGTTTGGGATTCCGAGTCTTGGAATAGCTCCGTATTGTGATTCTGGAGTTGGGGGCGCGATCGGAAGTGAATTCGGATATCCGGAAGTCAATTTAAGGTCATTTNCAGGTCCGTAATGTCGAATATGACTTGCCTGCAAAATTTGAGGTCAATCGGACGTGGTTTGATAGGTTTCGACGTCGGATGTGAAAGTTAGAAATTTCAAAGTTCATAAAGTTGGATTTTAGTGCGATTCATGATTTCGGCGTTGTTTGATGTGATTTGAAGCCTCGATCAAGTTCGTGGGGGTGTTATGGGACTGAGTCGTGTGATTTGGACGGGGTCCCGGGGGCCTCGGGTGTGTTTCGAGGTGGTTTCAGGTCATTTCGGAGTGAATTTGCTGTTGCTGCTGGTGTTCTATGTGATCGCAGCCTTAGCTATGTGATCGCAGAGAAGGAATTGAGGGGCAAGGATTTTTGGCCTATGCGATCACATAGGAGGATGAAATCAGCTAGTGCGATCGCGGACCGTATGTTGTGTTCGCATAGAGGAGCGAGATGAGGGTGCAGGGTAGTGGCTTGTGCGATCGCGGTTCGTAAGGTGCGATCGTGGAGGAGGCAGTAGTGTGACCTATGTGACCTATGCGATCGTATAGAAGGGCAGAACTGGGCAGTGTTGTTTTAAACCGGGATTTTGGTCATTTTCTTCATTTCTTCAAAGCCATGGGCGATTTTTGGAGAGTTTCAAGAGAGGAATTTCGTCATCTATGTTAAGGTAAGTTACTCCTACTCATTTCAAGTTAGATACAAGATTATTGCATGGATTAGAACATGAAAATTAGGGAAAATTTGAGGAAAATTTGGAAGAAACCTAGAATTTGGAAATTTGGATTTTAGCCACGAATTGAGCATGAATAATTGAGTAAAATGTGTAATTGAATTAGTAAAGCTTCGGGTAGGGATTTTCTTCAAGAAATTTTGAGGTCTGGGCCCGTGGGCCTGAGGGCGTTTTGGTCATTTCATTGAGGCGGGCTGAGGAACTTTGTGATTTGAATTGGTTATGATCTATTGAGTATATTTTCATTGAATTATTATTATTTGGATAGTTTGGGAGTGTTGCGCATCCATTTTAGTCGTCGTAGAGGCTTGGAGGCCGGTGATGGATCTTCGGAGCGAGTTGAGTCTCCTTTCTAACCTTGTAAGAGGGAACTGTCCCCATAGGTGTTCTACATGCTGTGTGTAATTGTTTGTGGGGGTTAC
Source organism: Nicotiana undulata (assembly GCA_005239495.1). NCBI lineage: Eukaryota > Viridiplantae > Streptophyta > Magnoliopsida > Solanales > Solanaceae > Nicotiana > Nicotiana undulata. The sequence continues at coordinate 10,038 of ML274831.1, read as the reverse complement.
GTACACACCAAGTGACGAGAGTTCGTACGTAGCAGCTATTATTGTTATGTCCGGGTAGTTAGGCCCCGCATCATGCCTTGTGTTCTCCTTGTGATGAGTTGTATGTTATGAAGTCCTGCTATGTGTAGTTTTGCTCCTCTGAGATTTCATGGAATTTAAAATAATATAAAAATAATTGTTTTACGGAAAATAAAATGAATAGAATTGTTTTACGGAAAATAAAATGAAAAGAATTATTTTACGGAAAATAAAATGAAAAGGACTGTTTTACGAAAAATAAAATGAAAAGAATTGTTTTACAGAAAGTAATATTAAAGGAATTGTTTTACGAAAAATAAGATGAATAGAATTATTTTACAGAAAGTAATATGAAAGGGATTGTTTTACGGGAAGTAGTAGGAAAGAAATTGTTTTTGGAAAATATTATGAAAAGGAAAGAATATTGTGTGCGCATGTGACCGCTTCGTAATTTACATTCTGCGAGCATCGTGTGATTTCCCCCACTCTTATATTTGTAAAATACATTATGGGATCGGGCCGTACGCCACGCCAGAGTGATGAAAGTGATTACATTATGGGATCGGGCCATACGCCACAGAAGAGTGATGAAAGTGATTACATTATGGGATCGAGCCGTACGCCACGGCAGAGTGATGAAAGTGATTACATTATGGGATCGGGTCGTACACCACGGCAGAGTGATGAAAGTGATTACATTATGGGATCGGGCCGTACGCCACGACAGAGTGATGAAACTGATATATTTATGGGAGCGGGCCGTACGCCACGGCGGATTCAAACATACATTTATGGGAGCGAGCCGTGCACCACGGCGGATTTAAAGAAAGGAAATTTCTTATTTACTTATTTCCAGAATTTATTTGGATTACAAAGCCTTATATATATTTGTTGCTTAACTGCCTTCACATGTCTACTGCTTTCAACATATTCTGTCCTTTTTATATTGTTGGACCTTAGTTAGTGTCAAGTCGACCTCTCGTCACTACTTCTTCGAGGTTAGGCGGGATACTCACTGGGTACATATATGTATATGTACTCATGCTACACTTTATGTGCATTTTGTTGCACAGGTATCTTCATAGTTCAACGATTGATTTGGAGACTTTCTCGAGCTGCATTCATCCAGAGGCGTTCCGCAGTTGAAAGAGTCTCCTTCTTTCTATATCTTTACATTGTATCTCTATTGCTTTTGTCCCATTTATTTCTCGGACAAGAGTTGTATAATTGTATAAATTCTTAGAAACTGCTCATGTACTTGTGTCACCGGGTTCTGGGGATGTGTTGAGTCTTGTCTTATTGAACTGAATGGATTTCCTATCGTGTTTAATTTACAATAGTTTATTTATTTGATTATGAAAAGCAATAAAGGCAACCACTTCGAAATTGTTAAACAGGATGGTATTTCAACTGATCAAGGGGTTGGCTTGCCTGACAGTGGTGACCGGCGCCATCACAACCCATAGGTTTTGGGTCGTGACAACGTGGTATCGGAGCTCTAGGTTCCCCTAGGTTTCACGAGTCATGAGCAAGTCTAGTAGAGTCTTGCGGATCGGTACGGAGACGTTTGTACTTATCTTCGAGAGGCTGCAGGGCTGTTAGGAGTACTTCCCTTCTTGATATCTTATCATGCTATTTGATTCCCTTAAGGCTTATGCCTATGCTTCCTTCCTACTCAATCTTACGCGTCGCGAAGCGCTCGTTATGAATCGGGAATTTGAGGAGTTGTGATGATGTTACGGATATGGTGCGTGAAGTCTTTTGTACGTAGTCGTTTGGGGCTGTTGTTGTTGCCCTGCAAGAAGAATATTATGTTGCTTCAGTTCAGTGGCTGTGTTTCTGAGAACCTTGAGGTTGTGCTCAGATTGTTATGGTGTTTTCGATTGGTTATGGCGCAATGTTGATATGAGGATAGAACGTTTCCCCATGTGTTGGGATGATGAACGATGTGAATGGAGGCCGCAATTGAGAAGCATGCGATGAAGGAAGTCATGTGAGAAGTGTCAGGTAGCAGCTAAGACTCTAAACGCCCGGCGTCAGAGACGGAGCTCAGGTAATTGCTTAAGGGAATGAGTCCAACTAAGTAAGAAGTGGTAGTGTAGCCTACGAGTTCAGCGGTAAGGCGGTGGCCCGTCTTTGAGGAAGAATTGAAGTGATTTGAGAAATTTTGCGGACAGGAAGTAGGTCCACAAGCTTAAACCGAAATGTTGGTTATTCGGCGAAAGGCTGGATGCAACAAAGATAAGATTATTAGGGATGAGGAAGGATGAAATATGGCAGGTGAATTTGAGGATAGCGTGGCGCATTCAGTAGATGTCCCTGAGAAGCGGACGAACTGGTAAAGCTGGTGAATGAGAACAGGCTTAGGATGGGGTGTTGATGTCATAAAGGGGTGTAGCGCAGTATTGTCGGGCGATGTCAGTTGGTGATTTCTGCAGGTGGATTATTTCTAGGTATAGGTTAGCAGGAATTTCTGGGAATAGGTTAGTGGGTATTTCTAGGAATAGGTTAGCATATATTTCTGGGCATAGGTTAGCGGGTATTTCTGGGTATAGGATAGCGGTGGTATGGTTAGTAGTTCTCTGTAAGGAATCATAGCGGCGATTCGTTAGGAGGCAGAATGGGCCAATGATGCTAGGGATTATTTTTGGGTATTTGTGGAATGCTAAATTCGGAAGGGCTGACGGATTGGTTGAGCAAGATCAGGCTAGCAAAGGAGAAAGGATCCCAGCATGGGTCTAGAGTGAGATAAAGGGTAGCTTCGGGCTAAGTGGGGGAGTCCCACCACCTGTAGTTGGATTGTAGGGTTGCGTCCTCATGGGATTGTAGAATTGCCAGTTTATCGACAAGTTGTTACAACTAAGGGAAAGGAGTGAATCGGTAAGTGAGCATGGCATATGATAAAAATGTGCAAATTGGTCCTATTGGACCAGAGTTAGGTTTTGGAAGACTAAGAATTTATGCTTAAGGCATAGGCAATTTGTAAGGATAGTGACTCAGTCACGTGCGTCATTGAAGAGCATGTTCATGTTTTAGAAGAGCCTTGGAGATGATTGTATTTCGGGCCAGCCAGAGTGGGTGACTCTCAGCAGCGGTCCTGATGAATTTGAAAGTTTGAAAATGTGGTGTGCAAGGGTTTCAGGCAGCAATATGATTAAGAATCGAGCTTTTGCAGTATAATCTCTGAGGAGAAGGAGACTAGTTGGAGTGTTATATGTTATTTCAACACGCAGGATAGTGTTGGAAGAGGGAGAGAAATAGACTCCGAGTTGTAGAAAGATTTTCAGGAGGTTGTGAGACGGGTTGCGGAGTTTAGGCAGCATGGTCTCGTGAATCAAGGTCACTCCGGACGAGTGAGGGTTGAGTTTCTATGAGTTGAAAGGAGATGCTATTATCTTTGAGGCAATGAAAGATGATTAAGAGAAGATGGATTAGTTATCCATGAGAAAACGGTGCCTGTTCGGCAGGGATCAATTCCTTCAGTATGATTGGGCATGTGTATGGGTTGTACAGATGTGTGTGGGGCTTGTCGGCCATCGTAATAGATTTCAGTCGGAAGCATTCAATTGCTATGGCCTGTCAGGTGTAGGCGGATCCCGGAAGGATTATGGTGGTTCAGACCACTACTAAAGGATTTGTATGTATTGTGAGGGTGAGAACTCACTTGTGTGTTGTTATGGTTCTCATGAGTTGAAGCAAATAAAAGGTTTCTATATGTGATGAAGTGTTCACCCTATTAGTGGTTCAGGAGTCATGATGGGATTCCTTTGCCATCCCTTATCGGCACGTTAGGTGCAGTAAGCAGTATGTACTGGAAGTAAGAATCGAGGTTTGCAGTTTGTGTTGACAAGGATGCCACGGGCTCAGAGGAGAAAGAGCAAAGGGTTTGAATGTTTAAGAATAAGCAGATGTTGTCTTCAGCGTCACCTGAGATTGGTGTTGGGTNCATACTTTTGTCACTCAAATCATTGTCTGAATCCGAAGAAATATCACCAATCCCATTAAGCTTGTACGGATCACACTTGGAAGAAAGTTTAGAATAAAACTTCCTTTCTTCTTTGTCATCACAGAGTCTTATGATCCCTGTTTTATGGGAACTGCCATGAGCAACGGACAACTTTCCATCACCATCAACCTTGTCACTCTCAATTAAACTTCTTTTCCTCTTGGAAAATGAAGTAGATAATTCCTCTATAACCTCTTCGTTTATCTGCTTAGGAAATGTTAAATTCCTACCTACACTATCACTATTTGAAACACATGTCATTGCCTTCTCATCATCATTGTCGCTAATGAGAACAACAATTGATCAAAGACACACCCTGCCAGGTACTGTATCCAAGTCACCAGACAGCTTTATGATGCCAATGAAGCAAAATGAGCTATTCAATGAGATACATATTATAAAGAAGAAAAAAGAGACCGATCCAGAAAGGTGGGTCGAGGGCCGAGCCTCGACTGTACATGTAAGTTTTTTACTTTTCATTAAGTATTTTGATTTACTTTTATATAAAAGTTTAAATACTAATTCAATGTAATTTTTCTTATAGGGTCGCTTCACATCTGACGTGGAGTAATTCATACGCAGTCAGCCACCTAATGAGTCAGGCGAGGCAATCCAACATTCGGACGAGGATGCTAAAAGAACACTTAGTTTTCCTTGAGTACTTTTACATACTTTGAACTAGTTTGTAATATAAGCGTTAACTTAGTTTTGTTAGTTTAATGTGTTTTCCATTGAATTTTACTTTGTTGGTTTTAATGTTGTTGTTGTTGGTTTTGTTGTTGTTGTTGTTGCTTGTAATAGGGAATTGGTTTTAATGTTGTTGTTTGTGTTGTTGTTGTTGGTTTTGTTGTTGTTGTTGCTTGTAATAGGGAATTTGGTATGCTGGCAGGTGGTGTAGCTGCTAAAACAGGCAGTTTCTGCCAAAATTATACTCAGAAAAACGACCAACTTTGGTCGCTAATTAACCCAGATTTCCAAAAGAGTGACCACTGTTGGTCGCTAATCTATAAAAAAATATTAAATTCTTGACAGTAGCGACTAGTCATAGTCGCTGCACTGCAAAAAAAAAAATTATAAATTAAAAAAAAAGACCAACTTTGGTCGCTAAATTTATATTATTAAAGTATTAAAGAGACCAAAGTTGGTCTCTATTTTTGATATCCCGATTATTTGGTCCTTTTACGATAGAGACCAAAGTTGGTCGCTAATTAGCGACAAAAGTTGGTCTCTAACGTAAAGGGACCAGCAGAATAGCGACCAACCCTGTTTGGACGTATTTTGGTCGCTTTTATACTATTTAGCGACCAACTTTGGTCGCTTTTTATGGTCGCTTTTTCCCGGATTTTTAGTAGTGTAAGAAAGTAAAATATTATTTGAGCTTTTGATGAAGTATAGTATATGCTTGTCATAAAATCCATCCTTACAATGATGATAGAGCTCACTATTTATAGTTACACCTAGGGAACAAGGTCCTAGGATCAAGCTCCTCTTTAATGATAATTATGAGGTCCATTGAAGAATGTGTAGCGGTGGGCAGTGAATGCCATATTTTCTGTAATGGATCATGCACTTAATCTTGTAGAATATTCTTCATTGAATGCTACTAGATGGAGGCATTTATTTTGTCTTTATGAGTATCATTATCTCCAACGACAAGCGAGATCGTTGCCTTCTGGTTTGACTATCTTCTGTTTTTGGTTCCACGTGTCACTTTCTCATGTGAATATTAAATATGAACATATTTTACCCCATACAGATAGTACCCCTGCTTTTCAGTGGCATAACTTTGTGTCAGCGGAAAGTTGGTAGAGATACCTCTCTTGGCAGGAAATTCTCTGATACCCTCTGAAAAGTTTCTGGCGGTTGATTAGACGCACGTCTCTCCGTATTTAATGCCCCAAACACGCGTCGTCCCACGATTCAACATCACTTTTGCCGGTTATCGAGGTAATTATGGCTACGATTTTAGCCGTATATTCCTTTACTTATATGCATCGAACTTATTTATTTACACTTCATAATTCTTCAAACTTTCTCTAATTCTCTTCTCTCAATGCGTACATTGTCTTCAAGCTTTCTTTAACCTTCTTCCTGAGAGAAAAAATTTCCTCTCTTTCTGGAAAACAATGACCTCTTCTTCAAGAAACTCTAGTTCCTCAAAGAACAAAGGCAAAGCTGATGACCCTGCTCCTCTTACAGTGAGCACCATAATCTTAAAGAGTCTTGTTACGACTAAAGACTTCGAAGAGAAGTATCCTTCCGCATGGTCCGTTAGCGTATACCCTTCTTCAATCCGTCTTTCCAGTATTCCTGATGTGAAGGAAGACTGTGTCACGACCCAAACCTCGATTCAGGTCGCGATGGCGCCCAACGGCGAGGTTAGGCCAGTCAATATAGAAACACTAAGTGTTACCATTCCCCGTTATGCAATTTCATCTTTTAACCAATTTTAAAAAGATATAAACATGATAATGGCGGTGATGTGAAGTAAAACTACAAGTGCGGAAAATCAACCAATAGGCATGTCGCATAACATATGTACATCCAACAACCCAAAATATACACCATGTGTGTGCCAGGAACAAGTGTCACGAGTGCCACGGGCAACTACTGAATATACAATGACTACAATATATACAGGGTCTTAGTCTGAATGAAATGGATAGAGAATATAACAAAAGAACTCCAGGGTGCTGCTAGGAAGTCGCCGGGAAAGCAGCTCACTGTGAAGAATGACCACGCTATCAATATCTAGCACCGACCTGATAGCCAGACGTGCCAGCCTCCGGACCTGCACAGTCAAGTACAAAAAAGAAAAGAAAGTGCAGCATGAGTACATATTAAATAAATATGTACCCAGTGAGTATCCCGCCTAAACTCGAAGAAGTAGTGACGAGAGGTCGACTCGATACTCACTAAGGTCCAACAGTACTAACATATGATAGAATATAATGAAATACAGTAAGCATGTCAGGGAAAATAAGCAACAAGTATATATATCAAAAGCAGAAATCCAAACAATTGCTGAACTAAACAATAAAGCACTTTCAAGGGTAAGACCACCGAACGATACAATAATCACAAATTCTTAGATCCGTCGTGGCGTACGGCCCGCTCCCATAAGGTACCTTCTACACTCGCCGTGGCGCACACACCAATCCCATATTCATTTCAATTTCTTTTCAACACTGCCGTGGCGTACGGCCCGATCCCATATATTTCATAATTTCTCATTACCATAAGGCCTAGGAAGAATAACACGATGCTAAAACATAATTTCATGGTACATATGGCGTCACAATAAATCATATGAAGCATTTCAAGGAAAACATACAAGGCATTACGAGAAACACATATTTAAGGCATTAAGAGAAACATACAAGGCATGGTGTGGGTCTAACTACCCGGACATAACAATAATAGCCGCTACGTACGGACTCTCGTCACTTGGCGCGTACGTAGCCCCCAAACATCACCTATGGGGACAATTCCCTCTTACAAGGTTATAAAGGAGACTCACCTCGTGTCGAATCTACCCCTCGGACTACAATATGCACCCGAAACTCCGAACTCTACACCCGAGGACTTGCAACTAGCCAAAAGGTATACAATAACATCAATGCATGCACAATGCGGGAAATTACCCTAGTTATTTTACTAAATCGCTATTCTTGAAGAATTTCCAAATTCCAACCCCGGTGCCGCATGTTCAAATTCCGAAAATTCTCGAAGGGACCACTCACCCATAGCCTAAGGATCATTAATGTGTGATTTCTACTTAAATTCATTGGTNTAAAACTGCCCAGGGATTTCTTAACTGCGATCGCGACAAGGGGCATGCGATCGCGAAGGCCAACTGGCCAGACCTCTGCGATCGTGGCAGAGGTCCTGCGATCGCGAAGGCCAACTGGCCAGACCTCTGCGATCGCGGCAGAGGTTTTGCGATCGCTAACAACAAACTCACCCGGCCCAGACGCGACTCTATGCGATCGCGAAGGTGTGGAACCCAGACTTCTGCGATCGCAAAGGGGAAGCTGCGATCGCAGAGAAGGAAACCAGATAGCAGAAATTCTGGTTTTTTCAACTTAGCGCCGGGGGGTCTAAAACACACCCGAGCCCCTCGGGACCCCGTCCAAAAGCACCGGCAAGTCTGTATTCATGATACGGACTCGCTCGAACTTCCGGAACCTGAATAACAACAACGAAACTCAGAATTCAACCCCAAAATCAAATTGAATCAAAACATAAGAACTTGAAATTCTAGAATTCACTTCAATGGGCCGAACCGGCCTAAATTACTCGGGAATGACTTCAAATTTTGCAGACAAGTTATAAATGACATGACGGAACTATTCCCGGTCTCGAAATTTCATTCGGACCTCGGGAACATAAAATCACCTTTCAAGCCAAATTTCAAATTCTTTAAAAACCTCAAAACTTCATTAACTCAAATTTTCCTCGTTTTGATCTGAAACCAATCAAATCAAGTCCGTTTCTTACCAAATTTCGCAGATAACTTACATAACACATATTGAACCTGTTCCGAGCGCCGAAATCATAATACGGGTCCGACAGCACATGTTTCACATCAAGGTTCATTTTCATAAACCTTTAATATTTTTATAAAACAATATTCTTTGAAAATTCATTTCTCGGACTTGGGTCCTCGGAATTCGATTCCTGGCATACGCCCAAGTCCCATATTTTCCTACTGACCTTCCGGGACCGTCGAATCACGGATCCGGGTCCGTTTACCAAAAATGTTGACCAAAGTCAACTTTATTCAATTAATTTATCAAAAATTTAACACTCAATCAAGTTTTCACATAAAGGCTTCTCGGCTACGCGCCCGGGCTGCGCACGCACATCGAGGTGAGATTAATGGAGGATTTCGGGGCCTCGGAACACAGTCAAAATTAGATGCACATAAGATGACCCATTTTTGGGTCATCACAATCTCCCCCTCTAAAACAAACGTTCGTCCTCGAACGGACGTAGAGTCGTACTTGATGTGCCGAATAGCTGTGGATACCTGCTCCGCATGTACTCCTCGGACTCCCAAATCGCCTCACCGGCTGGTTGGCCCCTCCACTGGACCTTTACGACAGAAATTCTCTTAAACCTCAATTGGCGGTCCTGCCTATCAATAATAGCAACTGGCTCCTCCTCGAAGCCTAACTTCTCATCTAATTGGATAGTGCTGAAATCAATCACGTGAGAGAAATCAGCATGATATCTCCGGAGCATGGATACATGAAATACCAGATGAACTCTCGATAAGGCGGGAGGTAAAGCGAGCTCATAAGCAACCTCCCCGACTCGCCTCAACACCTCGAAAGGGCCTATAAACCTGGGGCTCAGCTTGCCCCTTTTCCCGAATCTCATAACGCCCTTCATCGGCGAAATATTCAACATAACCTTATCTCCCTCCATAAATGCTACATCACGCACTCGTTGATCCGCGTAACTCTTCTGTCTGGAATGACCTATACAAAGCCTTTCCTTAATAATCTTCACCTTTTCCAAGGCATCTCTCACCAGATCTGTACCATATAGCTGGGCCTCGCTAGTCTCAAACCACCCAATCAGAGAACGACATTGCCGACCATATAAAGCCTCGAATGGAGCCATCTCGATGCTGGACTGATAACTGTTACTGTATGCAAACTCTGCCAAAGGAAAGAACTGGTCCCATTGACCGCCAAAATCAATCGCACAAGCCCTGAGCATATCCTCCAAAATCTGAACTGTACGCTCCGACTGACCATCAGTCTGAGGCTGAAATGTTGAGCTAAGATCTATCTGAGTGCGAATCTCATTGTGCAATGCTCTCCAGAAATGCGAGGTGAACTGAGGACCTCGATCTGATATAATGGACACCGGCACACCGTGCAACCGGACTATCTCTCGAACATAAATCTGGGCCAGCCTCTCCATAGTATAAGTAGTAGACAGGAATGAAATGCGCCGATTTGGTCAATCTATCCACAATGACCCAAACCGCGTCAACCTTC